>JAPDDL010001062.1:0-23301 GCA_027422435.1 Schizopygopsis pylzovi | reverse complement strand
ATACTCCCTCCCTCTCTCTCACATACACACATTCATACACCCTCCCTCTCCCTCTCTCTCACACACACACATTCATACACCCTCCCTCTCTCTCTCTCTCACACACACACACACACACACACACACACACCACTCATACATCCTCCCTCTCTCTCTCTCACACACACACACATTCATACACCCTCCCTCTCTCTCTCTCACACACACACATTCATACACCCTCCCTCTCTCTCTCTCACACACACATTCATAAACCCTCCCTCTCTCTCTCACACACACATTCATACACCCTCCCTCTCTCTCTCTCACAAACACACACACACACACATTCATACACCCTCTCTCTCTCACACACACACACACACATTCATACACCTCTCTCTCTCTCATCACACACACACACACACACATTCATACTCCCTCCCTCTCTCTCACATACACACATTCATACACCCTCCCTCTCCCTCTCTCTCACACACACACATTCATACACCCTCCCTCTCCCTCTCTCTCACACACACACATTCATACACCCTCCCTCTCCCTCTCTCACACACACACACACACACACACACACACACACACACACACACATTCATACACCCTCCCTCTCCCTCTCTGACACACACACATTCATACACCCTCCCTCTCCCTCTCTCACACACGCACACACTCTCACCCTCTCACTCACTCACACATGCACTCACTCTCTCACCCTCTCACTTACTAACTCACACACACACACTCTCTCTCACTCACTCACCCTCTCTCACACACTCACTCTCTCTCACACACACACACACACACACACACACACACACACACACACACACACACACACACACACACTTTCTCTCTCTCTCACACAAACACACATTCATACACCCTCCCTCTCTCTCTCACACACACACACATTCATACACCCTCCCCTCTCTCTCTCTCACACACACACACACACACACACACACACACACACACACACACACACACACACACACATGTTTACTTAGCTATCTAAATGGGGACTCTCCATAGGCATAATGGTTTTTATACTGTACAAACTGTATGTGCTATCACCCTAAACCAACCCTACACCTAAACTTAGCCCTCACAGGAGACTTTTTACATTTTTACAATTTCTAAAAAACTTTGTTTAGTTTATTTTTAAACCTGTTTTACAAATGAGGACGTCCCCAAATGGAGGTTTTTGGAGAATTTGTCAGGTTTACCTCACTTTTGGGTACAAATTTGTCCCCAAAATATGGTTAAGTAGGTACACACACACACACACACACACACACACACACACTCTCTCTCTCTCTCTCTCTCTCTCTCTCTGAGTGCATGCTGGGAGTGAGTTGGCGTGAGAGTGGTGCGGTACGAGTGAGTTTCTCTGTCCTTTCTTTCTACAAATCGTTCCTTTATTGTGTCAGGTTTTAAAGGTTGTCTTGAACATTTTTTAAGGATTGAGTTGGTGTGTGGAAAGGAAAGTTTCTGTTAAAGTTGTGAACGCTGCTCGTCAGCGTTTGCTGGCGAGCCATGGCGGCTGCGACAGCGTCGGCGTTTGCGGGTAATGCCGCATTCGAACGTCTTTCACGCAGGCACGGAATTAAAATCGCGCCGGTGATGAATTGTTCTGTTGAGGAATGTAGTTTGGCGGTTGGAAAGGCCGTCGGATATGAGAGTATCTTGTCGGCGTCGAGAATGAATGGTGCTGTCGTTGTTTTTCTTGACGCTATAGAGAAAGTGAACAGTGCGGTTCAAAGTGGGGTAGTAATAAAAGATACCTTTACACCAGTAATGCCTTTGGTTCAGCCAGCAAGGAAGATTACACTGTCAAATGTTCCTCCTTTCATAAAAGATGATTTATTGGTGGCTGAACTATCGAGGCATGGAAAAATAGTCTCTCAAATGAAAAGACTTCCTCTAGGCTGTAAATCACCTTTTTTGAAACATGTTGTTTGTTTTAGACGCCAGGTTCACATGATCTTGAAAAGTGAAATTGATGAACTTAGTGTTGCCTTTAAATTTAGGATTGATGGATATGACTATATTGTTTTTGCATCATCTGAAACAATGAAGTGTTTTGGATGCGGACGGGAGGGGCACGTAAGACGCGCCTGTCCAGAGAAGGACGAGGATGTGGCTGCTGAGGATGGCGGTGTAATTGTGGAGGAGCAGGTGCGGGATAACGCGATAAATGGTGAAAAATCAACAGAGCATGTGGCTGAACAAGTGAATGACATAGAGATAAAAGAGACGGATGGGGGTGAAGGAGAAGTTTTAAGTGCTGAATCCAGTAATGTGGTTGAGGCTGCAGAGACTGTTTTAGAAGAAGGAATGGACAGCGATTTTGGGAATGAAGATGAGATTTTTAAAACTCCATCTTCTAAAAGGAAAAGGGTAAAATCAAACATGGAAAAAGCTAGGACCAGTGATAAATGTGATGAGAGTGAACAAAGTGCATTAGATGAGTCTGACAGTGAAGTAACTGACACTAGGGGAAAACAGAGGAGTGATTATTCCTTTGGAAAAATCAGGGTTTTTCTGCAAAAGACAAAGAATTTGAAAAAAGTACAAGTTGTGGATTATTTTCCTGATCGGAGAATGTTCATCAAGTCAGTTGGAACACTGATGAGGGGTGAAGGAACTGAACAGTTTACAGTGCAAGAGATTTATAGGCTTAAAAAGTTTGTTGCTAAACTGAGACAAGAGCTACAAACAGAAAATGGTTTTGAAACAACATGAATTTTTTTGTTCCTTTCTTTTAAGGAAGTTTTTGTTTTATTTCTTATTTCTTATGATGGGTGCAGTGAGGGTGGGTTCACTCAATATAAATGGTGCTAGAGATATACAGAAAAGAATGTTGTTGTTTGAATTAATTAAACAAAAGAACATCGATGTGATGTATGTACAGGAAACTCATAGTGATTGTATCAACGCTACTGACTGGAAAAGAGAATGGGAGGGAGAAGTTTTGTTAACACATATGAGTTCTAATAGAGGTGGTGGAGCTCTTTTGTTTTCTAAAAGTTTTTTGCCTGTATCATATCAGGTGGAAGAAGTAATAGCTGGAAGACTTATAATATTACGGGCTGAATTTGAAAAATTTAAGATGGTTTTTATAAATGTCTATGCCCCTACAAATGGGACAGAAAGAGTTATTTTTCTAAATAGTGTAAATACAGTTTTACAGAACTGCAAAACTGATGAGTATGTGTTGTTGGGTGGAGATTTTAATTGCACAGAAAATGAACTGGTGGACAGGAATCATGTGGAGCCTCATGCGAATTCAAGTCGAGTACTTAAAAAATTAATTGAGACACACAGCTTATGTGATATATGGAGAGAATTTAATGGTAATGTGAAGCAATATACATGGTCACATAAAAGAGATAACTTTCTCTCTATGGCAAGACTTGATAGATTTTATTGTTTTAAACACAATGTTAACGTTGTGAGAAAATGTGAAATTGTGCCAGTTGGTTTTAGTGACCATTCTTTGGTTTTATGCCATATTTTCATTGCGAATGTTAAGGTTAAAAGTGCTTTTTGGCATTTTAACACATCATTGTTAAGTGATTTGAAATTTAAGGAGGTGTTTTGTTTTTTTTGGAGTCAATTTAAATTAAGAAAGCAATGTTTTATTGATTTGAGACAATGGTGGGATTGTGGAAAGATTGAAATACAATTGCTTTGTCAACAGTATGCTTTCAATGTTTCTCGAGATATTACACAAGCTATGAAAAAATTGGAATCTGAAATAGTTAGTTTACAAGCTTCGGCTGATGTTAAAATAGATTCAAGACAAGCTGAGACCTTAAAGTCCAAAAAATCTCTTTTAGAGAATATGCTTGGTATAAAGGCACAAGGAGCTTTGGTAAGGTCAAGGTACCAGAATTTAACTGAAATGGATGCTCCATCCAAATTTTTCTTCAGTCTGGAGAAAAAAAATGGCCAATGCAGGTACATTCACTCTTTATTGTCTGAAAGTGGTCAGGTGTTGACAGAGTCAGATGACATAAGGCGTAGAGCCGTACAGTTCTATGGGGAGCTGTTTAAGAGTGAACATGAAGGAAACAACTTACTATCTGCCAGTTTCTATGAAGGATTGCCCAATGTCGCTGAAGGTTCAAAGGCACAGCTGGAAAGACCCTTGTCTGATCAGGAGCTTCTGAATGCCCTCAAAAGTATGGAGGGTGGGAAGTCTCCTGGTATTGACGGACTCCCTGTGGAGTTTTTTAAGGAATTTTGGTCTGAGCTTGGTGAGGACCTGCTAAGTGTCCTCAATGAGAGCCTGACAGAAGGGTTTCTGCCTTTGAGTTGTAGAAGGGCAGTTATAACACTGCTTCCTAAGAAGGGCAATTTGCAGGAAATCAAGAACTGGCGTCCTGTGAGTTTGTTATGTTCTGATATGAAGATTTTATCTAAGGTATTGGCCAACAGACTGAAAGAAGTAATGGAACAAGTTGTTCATTTGGATCAGACATATTGTGTGCCTGGTAGATCAATTTTAGACAATGTTCATCTAATTAGGGATGTTTTGGATGTCTCAGGTTTTTTGGGGGTGGACTTAGGACTTATTTCAATTGACCAGGAAAAAGCTTTTGACAGAATTGAACATCAGTACCTGTGGAAAACATTAGAATCTTTTGGTTTTGGGTCAAAATTTATTAGAATGATTCAAGTATTGTACCATAACATTGAAAGCATGCTGAAAGTCAATGGTGGTTTAAGTGCCCCCTTTAATATTAGCAGGGGTATAAGACAAGGGTGTGCGTTATCAGGAATGTTATATTCCCTAGCTATTGAACCAATGTTAGCTAAACTAAGGAACAAGATTGTGGGTTTATCATCACATTGTTCAGATTTAAAGCATCAAGTGTCAGCATATGCTGACGATGTTATGGTATTAATTAATAGCCAAAAGGATATTGATAATTTGGTTTCTGTGGTAAAGGATTTTGGTTTGATTTCATCTGCTCGAGTAAATTGGGAAAAAAGTGATGCTTTGGCTATTGGAAAATGGGAGGAAGGTTTACCAAAGTTACCTGGGCATATGATATGGAAAAGAGGGGGTTTCAAATATTTGGGAGTATTTCTTGTGATGAAGTTGCACAACTGAAAAAGGGAGGGAGTTGTGGAAAAGATAGAAGGTAGACTTAAAAAATGGAGTTGGATCCATCCAAAAATGTCTTTTCGAGGAAGAGTCTGGTAATTAATAATTTAGTTGCATCAACATTGTGGCATAAACTGTCTTGTATGGATCCACCTACTGGCCTTTTGCCAAAGTTACAGTCAATCTTAGTTAACTTTTTTTGGGATAAACTACACTGGATACCCCAAAGTGTGCTATATTTGCCAAAAGAGGACGGAGGGCAGGGTATGGTGCACTTGCAAAGTAGGTTATCGACATTTCGCTTACAGTTTATTCAGAAGTTTTTAAATAGATCTGAAGAGCTGGTATGGAGAACGACAGCTAGAGCAATTTTGCAAAGGGTGGAAAGTCTTGGTTTGGATGCTGGTCTTTTTTTAATGGATCCAAAGAACATTTGCTTAAATGGGCTACCATCTTTTTATCAGGGACTTTTTAAGGTCTGGAGACTTTTTTTTGTTCACAGATTGGAGAAAACATGTTCATTGTTCTGGCTGCTTGAGGAACCTTTGGTTAAAGGAGCCAGGTTTGATATAAGAGATGAGAGCATGCTGGGACTCACTCAGATACTGTGCTCCTCCAGAACTGTTCAACTGAAGCACATAGTGAATGTGGCTGGGACTGAACTGAATAATGTGGATGCAGTGGCCAACTTGCTGGGACAGAGATCAATTCGTCATACTGCACATATGATTGAACTTTGGAAAAGCAAGTTAACAGAAGAGGACTTGAAGTTGTTAAAAGGTTTTAAAGATGGGTCTATAACCCTGGATTGGACAGACCCTTTTCCAAGACTTGGTCTCACACTAGACTTAAAAGACACATCAGGGCCTTTATTGGATCGGGAAGAGACAAAGAATATGGACTTTACTATGGTGGAGGGAAAACTTCTGTACAAATGTTTTGTGAAAGTGTATAATAAGACATCTTTAGATAAGAGGAATGATACAGTGTGGAGAAGTAAACTTGGTTTAGATGAGGGAACAAAACCAGTGTGGAGAGTTCTGTATAAACCACCATTGACAAAACGTGTTGGGGATTTACAGTGGAGGATTTTACATGGGATTGTAGCAGTGAATGCTTTCATTTCTATTGTTAATCCCAGCGTTGATGACAAGTGTATTTTTTGTGGATGTAGAGAGACTGTTTTTCATTGTTATCTGGAATGTATAAGACTGATGCCATTGTTTGATCTATTGAGAAGAGTCCTTTTTAAATGTGGAGAGGAATATACACAACGTAAATTTATTCTGGGCGCTGGTTATAGCCAGAAGCACAAGATAAAATGGCAGTTAATTAACTTTTTAGTGGGTCAAGCGAAACTGGCTATACTTACCACAAGAAGAAATACAATTGAAAATGTACACAGTCAAGAGATTCTGCCAGTTTTTAAAGCTTTTGTTAGGTCTAGGATAATAATAGATTTTCGGTTTTATAGAGCAATGAATGATGTTGAAACTTTTGTACAGCAGTGGTGTTATAGGGATGCTGTCTGTAATGTGGTGGAAGGAGAGTTGTGTTTTGACCTGTCGTAGAATTAATTATGTAATGAAGTGAAAAAGTGATGTAAAAAAATTTATTTTTTTAAAAATCAAAATCTTTCCTTCTCTCCCACACACTCATCCTCAACAACACCCTCACCACTCTCTTTCTCTCCCCTCACACACACACCCCCCCCCCAACCCTCTCACTCACCCTCTCACTCCCCACACACATCTCACCCTCTCCTCACACCTTACTTCCCCAACTCAATCAAATCCTCACCCTCAAACCTCTCACAAACCACTCCTCCTAATTACTCACCCTCAACTCACCTTCAAACACACACCCAATACCTCTACTCTCCTCTCACCACCCTTAACACCATTCCCCACTCACCCTCCACCATGCACATTCCACACTCCACTTATCACTCAACCTCTCTCCTCATTCACCACCACACTCACACACACCCACTCTCACCCTTCTCTCTCACTCAACCCCCACACACAACACAACACACCAACACACCACAACACACCAACCACTCATTCTCTCACCCCTCATACTCTCCTCTCACACACCCCCTTTATTACTTCTCTTCTCCACCTCACACACACACACCCACTCCCCTTTCACTCCACTCACTCACCACTCCTCCACTCACCTAATATCTCACCCTTACCACCACACATTACTCCTCACACCACTCCCCATTCACTCTCTCATCACACTGCACCACACACACCCACCCTCTCACCATATTTCACTCAACATGCACACCAAACTCCACACAACCCTCTCCACACACCACCCACACACCCCCACCACCACCACACACACTTTCCACCCTCTCTTTTTCAACTCCTCACTCTCACACACTTACTCCCTCCCACACACACCCCTCCTCACAACACTCCTCCTCTCAAACTCACTCCTCCTCACACACAACTCTCTCTCAACACTCCTCTTTCCTCTCCACTCTCCTCACTCCTCACCCACACCCACTCCTCTCTCTCACACCACACCAACCAACACACCACCCACACAACACACACACAACACACACCTTATCTCTCACCCCACACACTCATACTCTCTCTCCTTCACCCCTCTCCCAACCTCTCTCCACCACCCTCTCAACCAACACACACCAATACTCACCCCCTCACCACTTCAAATTCTCTCACCCTCTTCCTCACACACCACAACACACACACACACCCAACAACCACACACACACCCACACTCCATTCTCTTCTCTCACAACACCCATCTTTCACACACTTTTCCTCCTCCTCTCACCCTCTCTCACACATTCACCTCACACAACCTTATTACTCCCCACCCCCACACACCACCACACACCCTTATACTTCCATACTTAACTCCCCCTTTCCCACACTCAACACTCCTTCACCTTACTCCTCCACCTCTTCTCCACTCACCACCACATTCACTCCACCACCACACACCACACAACACACAACCACACAACCACACACCACTCCACCCTCTCCCTCACTCACACATCCTCACACACACAACACACACCACACACACACACCACACAACATTCTCTCTCACCCTCAATTCTCTCACCCACTCAACCCCTCACACACTTAACTTTCTCTCTCACTACCCACCTCATAACTCCTCTCTAATTATTCACCCTTAAACACACACATACTCCCCTTTCATCATTCACCACAACACTCTCTACTCAACATGCACTACACCGTTTCACCCTCCATTACCCACTCACACTGCCGCACACCCACCCCTCTCACCCCCCACACCCACCACACACCCACACACACACACCACCACACTCTTTCACCCTTCTCTCACACTCCTCCTTCTCACAAATCCTCTCTCTCAACCCCTCCTTCTCTCACAATCCTCTCCTAACATCACTCTCTCACCACTCCTCTCCACGCACCTCTTCTCTCACCAAACACCAACCCTCTCACCACCTCTCTCTCTCACGCCACTCTCTCTCTCACCCTCCCTCTCTCTCTCTCTCTCTCTAAACCTCTCTCCATCACACCCCTCTCTCTCCTCTCTCTCTCTCTCCACCTCTCACACACACCTCTCTCACCCACCCACTACTCCACACACCACACAACAACCAACTCTCTCACAACCACACACACCCCACCACACACACTCATACTTCTCCCTCACCCTCATCTTCTCTCTCACTCAACCCTCTCACTCAAACACTCTATCTCTCCCTCCCCTCTCATCACACCCAACCCTCATCCACCCCTCACTCACTTTCAACCTCACCCTCTCCTTCACACACTTACACACAAACACACACACACACACAACCACACCACCCCACCCACACACACACACACACTCATTTCCTCTCTCTCATCACCCACACTCCTTTCACAATTTATCCTCTCTCTCACCCTCCTCACACACTCACTCACACACACACACACACACAACCAACCATCCCCTTTCCTCCCATCAATCCTCTCCACCCTCTCACCACTCAATACTCTCTCTCACATCTCATCACCCCCACCACACTCTCTCTCTCTCACCACACTCCCTCACTCCACTCCTCTAATTATCCACACACCTTTACACACACCCACTCACCTCTAATTCTCTCTCACTTCACCCTCTCACCCTTCACTCACCACCCACCACATCACACTTCACCACACTCTCCCTCACCCCTCTCCCCACCTTACTCACTCACACACTCTCTCACACACGCTCACTCACTCATTCACTCCACACACACACACACACACACACACACACACACACTCTCACCCTCTCTCTCACTCACACATGCGCACACACACACACACACTCACACACACTCATACTCTCTCACTCACTCACTCTCTCACCCTCTCACACACTCATACTCTCTCACTCACTCTCATACACCCTCTCACACACTCATACTCTCTCACTCACTCTCTCACCCACTCATACTCTCTCACACACTTATACTCTCTCACACACACACACTCACTCACTCACTCTCTAATTATCTCACCCTTACACACACACTCATACTCTCACTCACCCTCTCACACACATTCACTCTCTCACTCACACTCACTCACACATGCACACTCACACACTCTCTCACCCTCTCACTTATTCGCACACACCCTCTCACTCACCCTCTCACACACATTCACTCTCTCACTCACACTCACTCACACATGCACACTCACACACTCTCTCACCCTCTCACTTATTCGCACACACCCTCTCACTCACTCACTCACTCACTGTTTCACCCTCTCACTTACTAACTCACACACTCCACACACACACACACACACACACCACACACACACACACACACACACATGCATGCACACACACACTCTCTCTCACTTACTCAGTCACTCTCTCACACTCACACTCACACACTGCACATACACATTTCCAAAAAGATTTTATTTTAAGGTCTCAGCCACAAAAACGAACAAAGTCTTTCCACACTAGCGCAGTCCTTTTCCTCCGAACTAACCGTTGTAATGAGGAATCGCCCGACCACGATGGAAGCAATCCACAATGCTTTTATATTCGGGCACACCTGTGTGTACCATAGGGTAGCATGGTAATTGGAGAGAACAAATACAAATATACTTCCAGTCCCATTCAAAACTTTACATTTTTCTAGATGTGTGGCCTAGACCAGCTAAATTTGCATTTCAATGACACCCGTTCAGTCTAGGGCTGCACGATATACCAACATTAATTACGAATTGCGATATTGCTTAGTCTGATTATTATATTTTTTATATTTATTTATTTTTTTAATACAAAGGCCGCGATTTAAAACATGAGTTGCGTGGTTTGACAATCGATTATGGAAATAATAGAAAATTGACACCTAATTCTAACTTAAAGTAATTATTAAAACCCAGCATTTGTTTCTTACAAGCAAAATGCGGTTTCTAGTATAAAAACAGAAAATGGGAGTGCCGTAAACATCAAATGCAGTGAATGCGTTTGTGACCCAATATTACACGAAGCTGGTATGTACTGCTTTTGTATTATGGATGTTTTTGATGTGTACTGCTTATACAAATACATTCCTTGTAAGCTTTCCATCGAAAACCAGCGATCTATCGTCGATGCTGGAGCCTTAGACCGTCCGAATGATATATAGTTTGTCAAGATTAATTTGTCACGTTTAAGTTAACTATTTGTAAACAATGACGTGCAAACAGAGAGCGTTCGGGTGCGCCGGCGTCCTCGTGCAGGTTAAACAGGTTAAGAAATTAAAACGTAATTATTAGATGGACAATTGTACAGTTGTACTATAAAATAAAATGTTTATTTTTCTTAGTTTCCGCCATGTTAAACTTTTAATTCAGAATAAGCTTAGTCATTTCAATAGATTTGTAATTTTTTCTTATTTTTTGGTGGGTCTCAAAATAGATTATACTTGTCTAGGTGGGTCGTGAAACGGAAAAGTTTGCTTCGGCTACGGTGTTTTCAGAGCCCTTAAGGTGGCGTATATCTCAGTGTTAAGACTGGAGAAAAGGGCATCATGGGCCGTTAGTTGGGGTTTTTAAGAGAGTATAAATATGAGTGGGTTGTGGTCACTTTAAACTATTACAGGTGAACTATTCCCTCCTTTCATGGAGCTTAACAACAACACAGAATAGTATACGCACAACATCGGATTTGGATCGGTCTCGTCTGACCGATACCCGATCCACAGAAGATGACCGGATCGATGCATCCCTACCGCGGACCGCTTATTTCCATGCGCAAAACAAGCCATGGTAGTTGAAGACATGTCAACGAAAATGTATATTTCAACTGGTACTGGGCAACATAGTGAAGCGTTCGAGTTAAAAATGGGTAGAGACCAAACACATTTACACACGGCAAAAAGTGTGGAAGCACAGCGGCCATGACAACGCACACACTCGCACATACACACACGCACGCACGCACTCACACACTCGCACATACACACACGCACGCACGCACTCACACAGACTCACATTCTCTCACTCTCTCACACATGCGCACACACATACACACTCATTCACTCACGCACTCACTCGCACACGCACACACACACACACACTCACACGCGCACACACATTCACTCACACATGCACACACGCACTCACTCACTCGTGCAAACACTCGCACACACACATGCGCACTCTCACTCACACATGCACACACGTACTCTCACCCACCCATTCACACATGCACACACGTACTCTCTCTCACACACACACACACACACTGAAGCTCCATTCCTTTTCCCTTTAACACGTCATCTTTGTTGTTCACAACCTGACCTGCCACCGCCATGCATTGAGGTAAGATTATTATGATTCTGAAGATCATCGAGCTCTTCTATGAGCTCTTTCGTTCAGTAGACTCTTGTTCTCTAAAGTAGAAACAGTCAGTCTGTCTGTAGTTCAGAGTTTAGCTCGTCTTGTGATATGATTCACTTTCAGGTCTGCTGCTGTGCAAATGATTCACTTGAGTTTCTGTTTAAATTTTATTTCAGATGCAGCAAGAGTGACCTCCCCTCTCCTCATTTTTTTAAATATTTTTATTCATTAAATATCCTTTTGACACTCAGTGTTTCTAATATTTCTTTCAATAATGTAAAATGACAAGATTAAAGAGTTCAGTGACGTCATCGTCCAGCTCAGTTCAGTTTAATTAGTATCGGTGTAATCAAGTCGGTGATATCGCTGGAGATGAAGTGTTCATAACTAAGCAAGCCAGAGAAACCCAAACTCCATCGGTGACAGAACGGAGAAAAAAACCTTGTGAGAAACCAGGCTCAGTCGGGGGGCCAGTTCCCCTCCGGCCAGACGAACCAGTAGTTTGTTCCAACTGCAGCAAAGTCAGTGTTACTCTCCTCGAGTTGAATCAAAGGCTCAGGTCGTTCTTGGTTTTAACAGACATTTATTTGGACACGAGTCTGTAGTATGTCTTGTGCATTCTACACTTGCATCTCTTTTATGTCCCAACAATGCCGTCAGAACTACGAAAGGAAATGCATAAACTTAAATGAACCCTCTAAAAGTGGTGTTTACACATAATAATAAACGAAAAAATACATGCAAAACAAATAAAGTGCACATTCAACACGTAAAAAAACACACTTAATTGGCTAATTATACATTAACACACAGTCACGTTACTTACACATGTTCACATACGGCAAAGCAATTAACACGATAAAACAATACCTCATTGGCCGCTCTTAACTCAAGAGGAATAAACTTGGAGGGTTACCGTTTCTTCTTAAACAAAAACCAATAAACTTCTTAGCACTTCTTACAGGCGTAACTCTTACAGACATGTTACTAGTGCAGCGCCTCGTGAGGCTGTTTTACTTGTAGTGCACCGGAACAAATATCCTGATAGCAACAATTAAATAACTCCCAAGCTAAACAAAAGAGAAATAGGTTCCCCCTTTTCCTATGGTTTTAGTTGAATAATATGACATGAATTGACATGTATTAATAAAAAAGATATATTACTTATTTATTCTAATGATTACTCTGAACATTTTAACTATGTATTGAACCTTTTAACTGTAAAGTGCATATAATGAACTGCAATATATAAGAGTTGCTTCTGATGGCAGCTACAGTCAGTGTAAGGCTCCACTGGTTCCAGTGCTCTTTTCCACGGCACGGTACGGTTCACTTTCGGGGGGTTTTCCACTGGGTGCAGTACCTGGTACTTTTTTAGCACTACCTCGGCCGAGGTTCCAAGCGATCCGTACCGTTACCCAAACGTGACGAGTAAACTCTACTGATCACTGATTGGCTGGAGAAAATCCTCATTACTGCGTCACTGAACGTGTGACACGAGACCCAACATAGACCCCCTAGATTTAAACCAGCACCGCCAGCGACGCATCGGACGCAGCTTCTTTAGTAATTCTTTAGCAGCTTCAATCCAAACATGTCTGTTGAGGAAACGTTTCTCTCGATGATAGCCGAGGAGGGATCCAGCGAGAGATTATGAATATACTTTTTGCACTTTGTATATTAGAGTTTTCTGTTTATTTTGTACCTTTTGTTTTTGCTTCAATTAAAAACAATCTGATCGAATAAGTGTACCTCCAGACTATAGGAAATATGTATTGTTGTGTGAGCATGTAATTAATCTCTTGATAAAGACTAATGCCACAAAGTATGTTAATATCAGGAGCATCTGTGTATATATAGGTTTTGTAGCCATAGACTCATGCTTTGTACTTTCATTAAAATATTTTTTTTTTATCTGAGAAACTAATGGTTATTAAAAATCTGTTTTTTGAATGGAGCAGGCTATTAATAATCATAAACATACTTACAAATTACGCTCAGATGAGCTTTATTTGTCACATACACAATTATACAGAGTATAATGAGCAGTGAAATGTGTTCTCTGTGGAGCAGTGGGCAGCAGTTGGGGGTTCGGTGCCTTGCTCAAGGGTCTCACCTCAGTCGTGGACACTTCCTGCCAGAGCCGGGATTCGAACCCACAACCTTGGGTTACCTCGGGTTTCAAGTCCAACGCTCTATCCATTAAGCCACGACTGCCCACTTAGACTCATGAAACAGTGTGTATTACTTTTATTGTTTTATAAAGAGCAGGAAAACATCATTGTAAACATTTAACTAAAATTAATTGTTTATGGTAGTTTTACTCTATTAGTTTTACTCTATTTCAAACATTGTAGTCAGGAATTATAGTTTGGGGGAAACCCAATCATGATTTTGTAGTCATATAGCCTGATATTATTCTGTAGTTATAGACTCAAGCATGCTTTGTACTATAAAAGGATATTTTATATCTGAGAAATGAATTATTGTTGTGTAGCACGCTATATGATCTATTTGTGAACCGAGTATGAACATTGTGTTGCTTTCATGCAGATTACTTCATCACAGAATATTTGTTTTCGAAAAATGATATATATATTTACAAACAGGCAGTAAACTTTTGATTATACCCTGTATAATTTACTATGTGACCAATAAAGAAATCTTGAACAGGAATTAAATTACACCTATAAACTTTATATTATGATAACTTTATTAACAGCTTTTTATAAATATGTATGCATTGTAAAGTCGTTTAAATAAAAAAAACCCCTCCCGCCACACACACTTGGTTTCTCCCATTTCCCATGATGCCCCACGGCACGGGTATAAAAGCACAGTGCGCGGTCACGCGGGGTTCTTACGAGGATCCAACCAGAATGCGGCCAGCTGAGGTGAGTGAGTGCTGCTTGGAAACAGCACCTAGATTTATGTGTTGGTATAAAGATGGTCAAATGTAACTTTTCCCTCTCTAGTTGTGTTAGAATAATCGTGTGATCGCACTTGTCCAAGCGCAACTTGTTCCAAAATGTGTTTGTTGAAACGGATAGGTTGTAACAGCAAATTAGGATGTAATTAATATTATTTGACTATTCGTTAGGCTACATTTATAATAACAACCTTTTTAAAGTGCAGCATAAAATATGTTTTTTCCTTCTTCCTGACCCGAACGCTCCCGCGAAATATATCTCGTTTCCAGAATCTCACAATGACATTTCCTCTACTGAAAGAGAGAGATAACAAATACAAATGTAGTCTGCACAAGTTATTTTATTTATTTTATTCGTCTTGTCCAGAATCAAATTAGTTTTACATTTTGTTGTCAACGTAATAATAAGTGTCGCAGAGAGAAAAAAATAAATAATAATGTAGGCCAGTTTGTACAAAAATTTAAAAATAGCATGTTTGTTGTTTTTATTCGTCTTGTCAAAATACTAATTTATTTAACCTTTTGCTGTCAACACGGAAAAAGTGTCGCAGAGGAAAAAAAGACATGTTATTTAAATGTATATGTAAAATATGAACAAAACCGTTGGCGTAGACATTGCAGAATTGAATCTCTTTTTCATGAAACCAAACAATGTAACTTCCCTGAGAAGAATGTCCCGAGTCAGACTCGCCTGTCATGGGTTTCTTCGCAGTAAACTGACCATTTTCAGCATCCACACTGTGCTTCATCCTTATTCTGCTCTGTCACTCATGTACAGGGCTCTGGGCAAAACACTGCCGTGCCGCGCCTACTTCACTCAAACACGATTTTAAAGATGCGATAATTTGTTTATTAACAACTACATTAAAATAAAAGCAAGCACGGGCAAGTGCTATTAGCAGTCAGGGCTTCATCTGAACAGACCCGGTCCGGATCGGCACCTCCGAACATCTCATTTAGCATCCTCTTCCTCCAGTCAAATACGTTTGTGTCAGGGTTATTGTAGTGTTGCATTTTTAGATTCGTTTTTTTTTTTTAATATTGCTTTCAATTTTCGCTAAAAATTTAAGTTTCTCACACACAGTACAACATTTATTTTTAAATTCGTTTAACAAGCATTTTAGAAGTAAAAATAAAACTTTCATAGTCGCAAAAAAAACCCTGATGCGGCTCGTTTAGGTGACTTGGTTTGCTTTGCATAAAATGAAGTCGTTTACTGTTTTATAGATTACATGAAACCTATATTTGACAAAAAGTAAGTGGCACTGAGAACTGCTCTCACCCGAAGAGAAGGCAAAATATCTGCGTGCACTCGATGCAAACGCAGACTCTGCGACTGTCATATAAGATATGGGTTACAAAAAAACTACCCAAACATTACAAAAAATGTTTAATAAAATAACCGTGATTTAGAGTATATGCACACAATAAAAGCAACTGATGCAAGCTGGTAATCACTTAAGTGGGTCAACGGAGTGATTGCGTGAATGATCTCTTACCTCTCCATCCTCTGATGCCGGATCGGTCTCCCCGCTTTATTACACCAAATTAAAACACTGTATATGATAAACGCTAAATATTGAGTATTCCACTTGGCTAAAAACACAACAAAACGCGGTTTTTGGGTGTACATAAGCCTATTTAATTTATAATATTACACTTGTGTTATCTCCCCCGCGCTTTCTCTCACACACAATAGGCTATAATCTTACCTTTTAGAAGCGCATGTCTGCTTTAAAACTCATCAGACAGCACCAGCAGCAAAAGGAATTCATGTCTGGATAGTTTTATTTCGATTTGATGACATTTATGAATGAACATTATAATGTTTTGCATGTAGAGTAGCCTGATGACGCCCAGTTGGGTGCGGCATTACTATGAAGCAAAGTTAATTTTAGATGTATAATAACTAAGCAGTGATAACGAATGCCCAAAAGATAAACTACAAATATCTGTCCCTTTGCCCCCCTGACTGTGTTGCTTCCTGAGGCGACTGCCTTGTTCGTCTATATGCACGCGCCGGCCCTGCTCATCGACAGCCCGCCTGTTCTGTAGCGTGGCGTTATGCACATGCTGCGCACTGTGCGCAATAAAACACATGACACAGAAGCACTGGTGCGTGCGTGCAGCGCGTGAGTGGTAAGAGGGAGTAAAAACACACAGATATGCTGTTCTGAAAGGATGTCGGGAAGGGATATTGTTAGACCGCCCACCCCCGTTCAAATTACACCAGAGTTACCGTGTTTTATTCCCGCGTTGCAAGAAATTTGGTCGGGATCCCGCGAAAAACAGTGCGGTGATGACCTCAACACCGCGTCGGCATCTCATTAATGCGGTTATCTCAGCCCTAGTGTGTGATAGCGTGTGTGTGTGTGATAGCGTGTGAGTGTGTGTGTGTGGGTGTTGTTCTGAGCACGTCTGTTTCTTTGTTTGACGGGAACAAAACCGAGCGCTTCCAATTAGTGAGACACAGAAATAGAATGCTTTAAACAGGGTCAGAAACACAAAGTCCATTAGATTCTGGCCACAACCACGGCCTACTTACACACACACACACACACACACACACACACACACACACACACACACACACACACACACACACACACACACACACACACACACACACACACACACACACACACACACACACACACACACACTCTCTCTCTCGATCTGTCTGGTGTGTGTGACAGTGTGGTAAGTGTGTGTTCTTGTTTATGCTACACTGTGGGGGCCATTTTACATGTTTAATGCTGTAAAGCTGCTTTGGCAAAACCTATATTATATAAAGCTCTATAGGAATAAAGCGGACTTGATTTGACCGGCCTGCGGTCCCCACGAGGGAAGCGTTTTTATTAAAAAATAGTAAATGATGTTTATCTGAAAGTGTAAGAATGCAGACTGGTTTTCTGTAAGGGCTGGTTTAGGGGATAGAACATATCGATTGGTCACAATAAAAGTTATTGAAGTCTATGGAAAGCCCCCATAATTCACAGAAACAAACGTGTGTGTGTGTGTGTGTGTGTGTGTGTGTGTGTGTGTGGTGTGTGTGTGTGGGATGTGTGTGTGTGTGTGTGTGTGAGGTGTTTTGCCCACTGATGCAAGCTGTGACCAAGCCGAGGTGGGCAAAGACGAGCATGATATTGAGTTCTTGGTCTAACATGTATTTCAAATGGACAATTGCATTTTAATGAAATATTATTTTCATGTGTTTGATCATAATTCATGTATTTCAAAGAAATATAATTTTAATGTTTAAGAGATCATAATTCATGTATTTCAAAAGGATTTTATTTGCATTTTAATGGAGTATTGTTTTAATGGTTATGATCATAATTCATGTTTCAAATGGATATTTATGAAATATTATTTTAATTGTTTATGATCATAATTCATGTATTTCAAATGGACATTAATTGCATTTTAATTACATTTATTTTCATGTTTGATCATAATTCATGTATTTCAAATGGACATTAATTGCATTTTAATGAAATATTATTTTAATGTTTTAAGATCATAATTCATGCATTTCAAATGGACATTAATTTGCATTTTAATGAAATATTATTTTTTATTTTATGATCATAATTCATATATTTCAAATGGACATTGCATTAATGAAAATATTATTTTCATGTTTAATCATAATTCATGTATTTCAAAAGGATTTTATTTGCATTTTAATGAAATACTGTTTTAATGGTTAAGATCATAATTAATGCATTTCAAATGGACATTAATTGTATTTTAATGTTTTGATAATTCATTTATTTCAAAAGGATTTTATTTGCTTTTTAATGAAATATTATTTTAATGTTTAAGATTATAATTCATGCATTTCAAAAGGATTTTTTTGCATTTTAATTTAAAATTTTTTAATGTATTTCAAATGGACATTAATTGCATTTTTAATTAAATATTATTTTAATGTTTAAGATCATAATTCATCTATTTCAAAAGGATTTTTTTGCATTTTTAATTAAATATTAATTGTATGTGTTTGATCATAGGATTTTATTTGCATTTTAATGAAATATTATTTTCATGTGTTTGATCATAATTCATGCATTTCAAATGGACAATAATTGAATTAATGAAATATTATTTGAATGTTTATGATCATAATTCATGTATTTCAAATGGACATGAATTGCTTTTTCATTAAATATTATTTTAATGTTTAAGTTCATAATTCATGCATTTCAAAAGGATTTTATTTGCATTTTAATTTAAAATTATTTTAATGTTTATGATCAATTCATGTATTTCAAATGGACATTAATTGCATTTTAATGAAATATTATTTTAATGTTTAAGTTCATAATTCATGCATTTCAAATGGACATTAATTGCTTTTTAATGAAATTATAATTTTAATGTTTAAGATTATAATTCATTTATTTCAAAAGGATTTTATTTGCATTTTAATGAAATATTATTTTAATGTTTAAGATTATAATTCATTTATTTCAAAAGGATTTTATTTGCTTTTTAATTTAAAATTATTTTAATGTTTATGATCAATTCATGTATTTCAAATGGACATTAATTGCATTTTAATTAAATATTATTTTCATGTGTTTGATCATAATTCATGCATTTCAAATGGACATTAATTGTATTTTAATGTTTTGATCATAATTCATGCATTTCAAAAGGATTTTATTTGCAATTTAATTTATTATTTTAATGTTTAAGATCATAATTCATGCATTTTCAAATGGACATTAATTGCATTAATGAAATATTATTTTAATGTTTATGATAATAATTCATGCATTTCAAATGGACATGAATTGCTTTTTCATTAATTATTATTTTAATGTTTAAGATTATAATTCATGCATTTCAAAAGGATTTTATTTGCATTTTAATTTAAAAAATTTTTTAAATGCATTTCAAATGGACATTAATTGCATTTTAATTTAAATATAATTTTAATGTTTAAGATCATAATTCATGTATTTCAAATGGACATTAATTGCATTTTAATTAAATTTATTTTCATGTTTGATCATAATTCATGTATTTTCAAATGGACATTAATTGGCATTTTAATGAAATATAATTTTAATGTTTAAGATCATAATTCATGAATTTCAAATGGACATTAATTGCATTTTAATGAAATATTTTTTAATGGTTATGATCATAATTCATGTGTTTCAAATGGATAATTAATTGCATTTGAATTAAATATTATTTTAATGTTTTGATCATAATTCATGTATTTAAAATGGACAATTTGAATTTTAATGAAATATTATTTTCATGTGTTTGATCATAATTCATTATTTTAATGAAATATTATTTTCATGTGTTTTGATCATAATTCATGTATTTCAAAAAATATTATTTTAATGTTTAAGAGATCATAATTCATGTATTACAAAAGGATTTTATTTGCTTTTTAATGAAATATTATTTTAATGTTTAAGATTATAATTCATGCATTTCAAAAGGATTTTTATTTGCATTTTAATTTAATTATTTTAATGTATTTCAAATGGACATTAATTGCATTTTAATTAAATATTTTTTAATGTTTAAGATTATAATTCATTTATTTCAAAAGGATTTTATTTGCATTTTAATGAAATATTATTTTAATGTTTAAGATTATAATTCATTTATTTTCAAAAGGATTTTATTTGCTTTTTAATTTAAAAATTATTTTTAATGTTTATGATCAATTCATGTATTTCAAATGGACATTAATTGCATTTTAATTAAATATTATTTTCATGTTTTGATCATAATTCATGATTTCAAAAGGATTTTATTAGCATTTTAATGAATTATTATTTTAATGTTTAAGATCCTAATTAATGTATTTCAAATGGACAATAATTGCATTTGAATGAAACATTATTTTAATGTTTATGATCATAATTCATGCATTTCAAATGTACATTAATTGCATTTTAATGAAATATTATTTTTCATGTGTTTGATCATTATTCATGCATTTCAAAAGGACATTAATTGTTATTTTAATATAATATTATTTTTAATGTTTAAGATCATAATTCATGTTCTTCAAATGGACATCAATTGCATTTTAATGAAATATTATTTTAATGTTTGATCATAATTCATGCATTTCAAATGGACATTAATTGTATTTTAATGTTTATGATAATTCATTTATTTCAAAAGGATTTTATTTGCTTTTTAATTAAATATTATTTTAATGTTTAAATTATAATTCATGCATTTCAAAAAGGATTTTATTTGCATTTTAATTAAATTATTTTAATGTATTTCAAATGGACATTAATTGCATTTTTAATTAAATATTATTTTAATGTTTAAGATCATAATTCATGTATTTCAAATGGACATTAATTGCATTTTAATGAAATATTATTTTAATGTTTAAGTTCATAATTCATGCATTTCAAATGGACATTAATTGCATTTTAATTAAATATAATTTTTAATGTTTAAGATTATAATTCATTTATTTCAAAAGGATTTTATTTGCATTTTAATGAAATATTATTTTAATGTTTAAGATTATAATTCATTTATTTCAAAAGGATTTTATTTGCTTTTTAAATTTAAAATTATTTTAATGTTTATGATCAATTCATGTATTTCAAATGGACATTAATTGCATTTTAATTAAATATTATTTTCATGTGTTTGATCATAATTCATGCCATTTCAAATGGACATTAATTGTATTTTAATGTTTGATCATAATTAATTTATTTCAAAAGGATTTTATTAGCATTTTAATGAATTATTATTTTAATGTTTAAGATCCTAATTAATGTATTTCAAAGGACAATAATTGCATTTGAATGAAACATTATTTTAATGTTTTATGATCATAATTCATGCATTTCAAATGTACATTAATTGCATTTTAATGAAATATTATTTTCATGTGTTTGATCATTATTCATGCATTTCAAAAGGACATTAATTGTATTTTAATATAATATTATTTTAATGTTTAAGATCATAATTCATGTTCTTCAAATGGACATCAATTGCATTTTAATGAAATTTTTTTTAATGTTTGATCATAATTCATGCATTTCAAATGGACATTAATTGTATTTTAATGTTTATGATAATTCATTTTATTTCAAAAGGATTTTATTTGCTTTTTAATTAAATATTATTTTAATGTTTAAGATTATAATTCATGCATTTCAAAAGGATTTTATTTGCATTTTAATTAAATTATTTTAATGTATTTCAAATGGACATTAATTGCATTTTAATTAAATATTATTTTAATGTTTAAGATCATAATTCATGTATTTCAAAATGGACATTAATTGCATTTTAATGAAATATTATTTTAATGTTTAAGATCATAAATAATGCATTTCAAATGGACATTCATTTATTTCAACAGGATTTTATTTGCATTTTAATTAAACATTATTTTAATGTTTATGATTATAATTCATGTATTTCAAAAAGGATTTTATTTGCTTTTTAATTTAAAATTATTTTAATGTTTATGATCAATTCATGTATTTCCAAATGGACATTAATTGCATTTTAATTAAATAAATTATTTTCATGTGTTTGATCATAATTCATGCATTTCAAATGGACATTAATTGTATTTTAATGAAATATTATTGTAATGTTTAAGATCATAATTCATGAATTTCAAATGGACAATAATTGCATTTTTAATGAAATATTATTGTAATGTTTAAGATCTTAATTTATTTCAAAAGGATTTTATTAGCATTTTAATGAATTATTATTTTAATGTTTAAGATCATAATTCATGAATTTCAAATGGACAAAATAATTGCATTTTAATGAAATATTATTGTAATGTTTAAGATCTTAATTCATGTATTTCAAAAGGATTTTATTTCATTTTAATAAAATATTTATTTTCATGTGTTTAATTATAATTCATGTATTTTCAAAAAGGATTTTATTTGCATTTTAATGAAATATTATTTTCATGTGTTTTGATCATAATTCATTCATTTCAAATGGACATTAATTGTATTTTAATGTTTGATCATAATTAATTTATTTCAAAAGGATTTTATTAGCATTTTAATGAAATATTATTTAATGTTTAAGATCCTAATTAATGTATTTCAAATGGACAATAATTGCATTTGAATGAAAC
Source organism: Schizopygopsis pylzovi (assembly GCA_027422435.1). Taxonomy (NCBI): domain Eukaryota; kingdom Metazoa; phylum Chordata; class Actinopteri; order Cypriniformes; family Cyprinidae; genus Schizopygopsis; species Schizopygopsis pylzovi. The sequence continues at coordinate 253 of JAPDDL010001062.1, read as the reverse complement.
ATTATTTTAATGTTTATGATGATAATTCATGCATTTCAAATGGACATTGTATTTTAATATAATATTATTTTAATGTTTAAGTTCATAATTCATGTTCTTCAAATGGACATCAATTGCATTTTAATGAAATATTATTTTAATGTTTTTCATAATTCATGTATTTCAAATGGACATTAATTGCATTTTAATGAAATATTATGTTAATGTTTAAGATCATAATTAATGCATTTCAAATGGACATTATTCATTTATT
>JAPDDL010000432.1:0-57227 GCA_027422435.1 Schizopygopsis pylzovi | reverse complement strand
CCTTTGACAGCCACATTTCTAGCATTTGTAAAACTGCATTTTTTCATCTTAAAAATATATATAAACTGAGACCTATGCTCTCAATGTCAAATGCAGAAATGTTAATTCATGCGTTTATGACCTCAAGGTTAGATTATTGTAATGCTTTATTAGGTGGTTGTTCTGCACGCTTAATAAACAAACTACAGATGATCCAAAATGCAGAAGTTAGAGTTCTTACTAGAACCAGGAAGTATGACCACATTAGTCCGGTTCTGTCAACACTGCACTGGCTCCCTATTAAACATCGTATAGATTTTAAAATCTTGTTACTTACTTATAAAGCCCTGAATGGCTTAGCTCTTCAGTATTTGAGCAAGCTCTAATCACATTATAGTCCTCTACGTCCACTATGATCTCAAAACTCTGGCCATTTGATAATACCTAGAATATCAAAATCAACTGCCGGCGGCAGATCCTTTTTCTATTTAGCGCCCAAACTCTGGAACAATCTACCGAACACTGTTCGGGAGGCAGACCCACTCTGTCAGTTTAAATCTAGATTAAAAAACTGTTTCTTTAACCTGGCGTACACTTAACACACTTTTACACTTCTAATATTCAAATACGTTAAAGGATTATTAGGCTGCATTAATTAGGTCAACCGGGAACACTTCACATAAAACACGATGTACTTGTTACATTATAGGAATAATGACATCTACGCTAATATTAGTCTTTTTCTTTCTTATTCCGAGGTCACCGTAGCCACCCAATCCGGACCTTATCCAGCCCAGATGATCACTGCATTCACCAGATCCAGTCCGTATCCAGATCAGATGATCACTGCATTCACCAGATCCAGTCCGTATCCAGATCAGATGATCACTGCATTCACCAGATCCAGTCCGTATCCAGATCAGATGATCACTGCAGTCAACAGATCCAGTCCGTATCCAAATCCGATGATGGATCAGCACCTAGAGACAACTTTTACAGCCCCTACAGCCCTGAAGGTCAGCAGAATCTCCTAGATAACACCTAGACCTAGATGAGCCCCAGAGACAGATCTCCAGTGAGGACCTCGTCACCTAGACAGCCATCGGGAAAAGACAACTGGAACCAGTGGACCACTTACACTCTGACTTTGCTGCAGTTGGAACAAACTACTGATTCGTCTGGCCGGAGGGGAACTGGCCCCCCCGACTGAGCCTGGTTTCTCCCAAGGTTTTTTCTCCGTTCTGTCGCCGATTGAGTTTTCGTTCCTTGCCGCTGTCGCCTCTGGCTTGCTTAGTTGGGGACACTTCATTTCCAGCGATATCACCAACTTGATTGCACAGAGACTATTAGAACTGAACTGAGCTGAATGATGCCATCACTTAATTTAATGAAATGCCTTTAACTGAAAAATGGGCGTTTAATCTTTTCATTTTACATTATTGACACAATTTTTCTATTTTGATATTGTGCAGTTGCTTTGTTACAACTATTTGGGAGAATTCTTTCAGTTAACATTTATTTAATTTCAAGCAATAGTTTTAGTTTTAGTTTCAGTTTAGTTAATTATAGTAATGCCTAACAATATTCCTTGAAAATCTGAAAATAACCCTAAATATTGCATTAATGAGTGATATTACTGTGGTTCTCGTTACTTACCGGACGGGGCGACACACGGCGGGCTGCTGCTCACAAACGAACCCCAACCTCTGACGTTATACGCACTGACCCGCACGTAATACTGCACACCCTGCACGCATGCGCACACACACACACACACACGAGTCAGTAATATCACATCTACACATGTAATATATTGATGAGTTTGTTTGTGTCTTACAGTCTGGAGACCCGTGATGCTGAACTCTGGGTTCCTGGTGTCTGTGATGATTCCGGTGCCACACCGAGGATGAAAACTCGATGACGAGCTCCACTCAACTACACACACACACACACACACACACACACACACAGACAGACACACGGGTGAGTGCTGACATCATCAGTCACATGACGGTGGTCACATGATGGCGTCTCACCTCTGTAGCGGGTGATGAGGCCGTGCGTCTGACCAGCGGGTTCAGTGACTCGCACACACAAACAGCTGTCGCCCGTCACCAGCAGGAAGGCGGCGGCGGGCGGCCCGGGCAGAGCTGAGAGAGAGAGAGAGAGAGATGAGTGTGTGTGTGTGTGTGTGTGTGTGTGTGTGTGTGTGTGTGTGTGTGTGTGTGTGTGTGTGTGTGTGTGTGTGTGTGTTGTGTGAGGCCATAGCCATGGTCAGGTCACCGAGGTCCTGACTTAGGTAAATTTTTTCATGTTCTCATTAAAATTTGTCCTCTGAATGACTAATTTGCTGATTATAACTCCTGTATAATTCAGTTTAGACAGTTAACAGGAATGTTCAGCGTCTGTGGAATGAAAACGATCGCTGCAAGACGCTGCGGAGTGAACGAGGCTTGAGAGAGAGTTGTGAGTGAGTTGCCAGATCCAGCTTTTATAAGCGTCTTTGGACTCGTCTTTTCTGCTTAAAGGGTCAGTTCACACAAAAATGAAAATTATGTCATTAATTACTCTCCCTCGTGTCGTTCGAGAGTGATGCTCAACTTGTCTCTTCAGAATTCCTCATAGGTGTTTGATTGGGTTCAGATCAGGAGACATACTTGGCCACTGAATCACTTTCACCCTGTTCTTCTTTAGAAATCCAACAGTGGCCTTAGATGTGTGTTTAGGATCATTGTCATGTTGGAAAAGTGCACGACGACCAAGGGCACGGAGTGATGGTAGCATCTTCTCTTTCAGTATAGAGCAGTACATTTGTGAATTCATGATGCCATCAATGAAATGCAGCTCCCCGACACCAGCAGCACTCATGCAGCCCCACATAAGGACACTGCCACCACCATGTTTCACTGTAGGCACCATGCATTTTTCTTTGTATTCCTCACCTTTGCGACGCCTTACAGTTTTGAAGCCATCAGTTCCAAAAACATTTATCTTGGTCTCATCACTCCAGAGTATAGAGTCCCAGTAGTCTTCATCTTTGTCAGCATGGGCCCTGGCAAACTCTAGGCGGGCTTTTTTGTGCCTGGGCTTTAGGAGAGGCTTCTTTCGTGGACGGCACCCATGCATGCTATTCCTCTGCAGTGTACGCCGTATTGTGTCACGGGAAATAGTCACCCCAGTTTGGCTTTCTACTTCTTTAGATAACTGCAGTGAACTTGCCTGTCGATTTTCTTCAACTCTTATCATCAGAAGACGCTCCTGACGAGGTGTTAACTTCCGTGGACGACCTGGACGTCTCTGTGAGATGGTTGCAGTTCCATCTTTTTTAAATGTTTGTACCACTTTTGCTACAGTATTCTGACTGATAAGTAAAGCTTTGCTGATCTTCTTGTAGCCTTCACCTTTCTTGTGTAAAGAAATTATTTTCTTTCTCAGGTCTTGTGACATTTCTCTTCCATGTGGTGCCATTGCTGACAGCATGAAATGGGAAGGGGTTTTCTTTAAGTAACACCCTTTTATAGTCAACTGTCACCTGTGTAATGAATAATTAGACTCACCTGTGGTTGAATTCTTGTTAAATTAGACATTTGTAGTCTAAAATGTAGCTTTGCTCCAGAGACTTTCAGTGGGGTGTACTCATTTTTGCATCACCCTAATTTGAGTAAAACTGAAAATTGTGTTCTCTAAGTTATATTATTAACCTTACTTTCATGTTATAAGTTAAACAGATGTTATATAAAACTTAGTCTTGTCAACATTTTGGAAAATGTTTTTGTGTTCCATTGAGATATTGTTTAAAATGTTACTTTTCAACGGGGGTGTACTCATTTACGCTGAGCACTGTATATATTAGCAATGGTTATTAGTGAAAACTATTAGAGTAATGTGTATTATTGCATAAATAATAAACAACCGATAAAAGTGTCCACCCCTAACCTATAGTAAAGTATTAACACATTTTGATGCAATAAATATGGTATAACTTAACAGTGTTGATCCCTCCAAAACAGAGAAAGCATCATCTCGCACAAACATCTACATCTCTGTCTCTTTTAAAGTGTTAGTGTATATAATGTGTGTGTGTGTGTGTGTGTGTGTGTGTGTGTGTGTGTGTGGGCATGTTTATGTGGTTTATGAGGACACAAATCTGTATAATGACATGGGTATAACATAGGTATTACAATGAGAAGGTGATTTATGAGGACATTTTCAGTGTCCCCATAATTTAAAATGCTTATAAATCATACAGAGTACGTTTTTTGGGGGAAAGTAGAAATGCAACGTCTCCTGTGAGGGCTAAGTTTAGGTGTAGGGTAGGTGTAGGGCAATAGCACATACAGTTTGTACAGTATAAAAACCATTACGCCTATGGAAAGTCCCCGTAAACCATAAAAACCAACGTGTGTGTGTGCGTGTGTGTGTGTATGTGTGTGTGCGTGTGTGTGTGTGTGTGTGTGTGTGTGTTCGTACCGGTCGTGTGAAATCTGTCCCTCATGTGATGGTAAAGTTCCCGCCGCCGCGTCCACGGATCCACGTTCTTTTGTGTGTCTGTCTCTGACTGAAGCTCCGCCTTCACTTTCAGCAGAAGCTCCGCCCTCAACTCCTCCAGCTTCTGCTCGGCCAATGACACCAGCTCATCCAGCTTCAGCGACCAATCAGAGGCCGAACTCACTGCGGTGGGACAGAGAGGGGCATTTATACTTTTAATAACCCACTGTATATAAATACATAAATAATAATTAATATAAATAAAATCTGCTGTAGTTTTTTCCTACAGGAGTTTTTTTCCTTATCAATTATTACTTTAATTTATTAATTTATTTATTAAAAATTCCATGTTTTCATTTAAAGAAAATTCTGGTTTCTGTTTTAATTGTTTAATTTTAATAATCAAAATGATGTCTAAGTAACTAAATTCATAAAACTTTAACAGCTAAATATTTTACAAAATTGGGCAATAATGTCCCATAAATTTTTTTTTATTGTATAATTAATAACATTTTATTAATCAGAAAAGATGTCTAATCAACTGATTCAAAAATTTAACATTTATAATGTATAAAATAATTACAATTAAAATAATAATCACTACAATTTATTAAATGTAAAATTAATTAAATAATTTCTTACAATTTCAAAACTATTCAGAAATATTTTTTTCATTAATCAAAAGTCATAACTAATCAGCCGAATTAATAAAACGTTTACATTTAATGATGTATTATTGTTTAGGATTTATTAAACAATGTATCAATTAAAACATATTACATTTATTAAAATAAAATGTATTAAAATATAAAAACTGTGTGTGTGTGTGTGTCTGTGTGTGTGTGTGTGTGTGTGTGTGTGTGTGTGTGTGTGTGTGTGTGTGTGTGTGTGTGTGTGTGTGTGTGTGTGTGTGTGTGTGTGTGTGTGTGTGTGTGTGTGTGTGTGTGTGTGTGTGTGTGTGTGTGTGTGTGTGTGTGTGTGTGTGTGTCACTCACAGGTGGGGTTGTGTTTGGCTCCGGCCTTCACCAGCACCTGCAGCAGTGCTGCATTATGGGTAAGAGCAGCCACATCCAGCGGCACCAGGCCAAGTTCACTGACGCCGTTCACCCGTCCGTCTGTCGCTCTCTCTCTGGATAACAGATGCTGGACCGCGAGCGTGTCTTCATTCTCCAGCGCGTCCCACAGACACGAGTACTAAACACACACACACACACATGTAGACAGCAGAACATTCACTATATATATGTATATATTAATGGTGGGCCGTTATCGGCGTTAACATGCTGCGTTAACGTGAGACTCTTATCGGGCGATAAAACAAATATCGCCGTTAATCTATTCTCAAAGTTGGGTTGGGAGCTGGGTCTATACTACGCAAGCTATGATGACTTTCACCCTGATATTTTAGCGCGGATGTATACCTAGCCGAATTGCACTGTAGGGGGCGAGAACGAGTCTTCGAACTAGAGGCTGGCATTTTTTTCGGGAATCCTGTGGGATGGGAAACAAAATCGCTACGAATCACGTGATTGGGACGGAAAATATTTAATCGGGAGTGGGCGGGACCAGGAATAGTAATAATACCCAACTTTACACACAAATATACCTTTTATATAAATAAAGTATAAACTGTATATTTTAATTCTGAACTCAATTCTAGTTGCCCTGTCTCTTTATGCTCTCCTCCTGTTTGCTTTGGTGTGGCTGGTTAAGTGAATGATGCAGTCCGTGATGGACAGATTGTTAACGGCTGGTAGAGGTCTGCTACCCGACCCGAACCCGCGGGTCTCGAAATACTTTCGGGTTTCGGGTTAATGTTTAATGGATAGCGTCGGGCTCGGGTCGGGTTCGGGTTAATGTTTAATGGATAGCGTCGGGCTCGGGTCGGGTTCGGGTTAATGTTTAATGGATAGCTTCGGGCTCGGGTCGGGTTCGGGTTTGTAGCTAAACCAAAACTATATGCAGAGGCTTCGCTGCTTTCATAGACGCACGCACACACATATCAGAGATCGCGCACAAACAGCACGGAAACTTTTATTAGTAAAATAGCTTCGACAGGCTACTGACTCGCAAGTCACAACATTATATTTATCTGCAATGAGGCGGCAAAATCGCTGTTTTTGAAGTAACTAAGCCTCATTGCTTATAGATAGACATGCGCAGAAGCAGGTTCACATGCACGCGCAACTTTCCTCGGTCTCTCTCTCTCTCTCTCCTCTCTCTCTCTCGCTCGCTCGGTCTCTCTCTCGCTCGGTTCTCTCTCTCTCTCTCTCTCGCTCGGTCGGTCTCTTTCTCTCTCTCTCTCTCTCTCTCTCTCTCTCAAATAAATGATTAATTAATTCAAATAAATACAATCTTATTTAAGAGCTTATGTCTGATTTAAAGTAGACAGAATGCTAACGATCCTTAACTGACAAAAAAATTACCATAATTTGCACGGTCATCATCTTCTTGTCCATACAAAATTCATAAACTCGGCAGAATGTATGCGACCGCTGCACCTGATGTTCACAAACTTTCATAACTGGTAAATGTTTGTGAAATGGCAGAGCCTTGATTAATCCGTTTCTTTGCATGCAATCGTGAAATGCAACTTTTTCCTTTTTTTTTATTCGTTGTGGGGCGGGGGGGGGGGTGGATTTCGGGTCGGGTTCGGGCTCTAAATTTAACTGTGCCGCTCGGGTCGGGTCGGGTCGGGTCAGACGATCTCGGGTACGGGCCGGGTTCGGGCTTCAGTTTTGAGCCCGTGCAGACCTCTAACGGCTGGTCTATGTGGTAATACACTCGGGCAGGACATCCAAACGCTCACCTATCATTCATCAACCTCAAATATGGCTTTTCATCTGAAAGATGTATGTAGTACATCACCTGGCTTGAGAAACCCGTTCTCAAAGACTTACTTTTAGTCATTATTTGGGTAGCACACATATTCTGAATGGCTTCGGCAGAATTCAAATGAGCCATTTTAATCTAGATTAATTCCAAGATTACAGTGAGATTAATCTAGATTAAAAAAATGTATCTATGCCCACCACTAATATATATATATATATATATCAGTGGTGGTCAGTAACGAAGTACAACTACTTCGTTACTGTACTTAAGTACATTTTTCAAGTATCTGTACTTTACTGGAGCAGTTTTATTTTGAGTAACTTTTACTTTTACTTCACTACATTCCAAAGCATAAGATCGTACTTTTTACTTCACTACATTTCATAAAACATATCGTTACTCACGTGATACATCACGTGCTCCAAGACGCAGAAGCGGTGTCTGATTCATGAACAAACTGATTCTTTTCAATGAACCTGTTCAATCGGTTCGCAAATCGCAACAAACGATTCATTTACAAATTGCAATGATCCGATTGCAGCTGTTCTCGAGTCGAAAACTCACTGATTCAAATGATCAGTTTAGAGCGAGTCTTCTTCAGTGAACTGAACTCACAAGTAAAGAACCGGGAGATCTTGTGAGCGCGCGCTACTGATGCTGTGAAAAGTACGTTACTAATGTCGAATTTTAGGATTCATTATTGTAACTGAAAATAATATTTAGGTCAAAACTGTCAGTTGTTTGTGAACTAAATCTGCTGTAAAGGGTGATCTATTTAAGCCCACTGAAATGCTTGAATGCAGACAGATCAACATCAGTGTCTCTAACGTTATGTTTTAGGTCAAAAAACAAAACATTAAAATAACACAGATTAAATAAAATAACTGATGCACGTGTAACGGATGTATGCCAGTAAAGGCTGTGTGTAAACCTCACTCCCCTGACCTCAAAAAGAGGCGCTCTAGCGACTGATGCAAGAGGCTGTAGCCTTTGGCGTTCCTTGTTAGAGCGCCCGCCTCCCGCGCCGGAATCCCGGGTTCGCAACCCGCTCGGAGCAAGAACGAGTTAGGATGGTGTGGACCCGGGGGAGATACACACGTTCATATTCCCCGCTGTTGTAACGTTAGCATTTTTTTTTTAAATGCTATGCATTTAGACCTATGTGACGTCTGTTTTTATATTGTTTATCAACAGTATACATTTTTATATTGTTTAGATCAACTAGCCGAGTAGACAGATATGAATGTTTATTCATAACCATACTGAAAATAAGTAAATATTGTTAGCTGATGCTAACTGTCTAGCTAACAAGCTTGCTGGTGCTAAGTTGAGGAAATGTTTTGATATAAAGTCCAAATATCTTTATTCAGCCACCTAGATAGATTCTATCTGAGGGAAAAAGAAAGGATGTGATGTTCAGAACATAGTAACTACAGTAATTATCAGAGTGGGAAGTGATGCCCTCTGGGGGCATTTGGCCAGGGGTGTTTTTACACCACAGACAAAGTTTGAGAAGAAAAAAAAATCATTATGAAAATATAATTAGATTTTCCTTAAAATGTTCTTCCTAATTTCAGGCCTAATTCTCCTGTCATATATAACTGACGTTCTGCAAACAAGTTCTAAAACACTTTTTTCTTCCTGGTGAAAATTAGATGGTGAAATCTGTTTTCTCTCAGGTACATGGCAGTGTAAGCTTCACAGTGAACATTACTACATCACTCTCATCAACGTAGTCCATATCAACAAAATATATATCTTGACTCTATATAGTGGTTATTTTGGGAAAAACCCAGGTATTTTGGGCAGTAGGATTATAAAAATATGTGCTAATATAAAATTAAATAAAGTAGTCTATATAAAATTGCTAAATAAATCTGTCTATCAGTACTTTTTTACTTAAGTACATAACAAATTGAGTACTTTTGTACTTTCACTCGAGTAAAATTGAAAAAGCAGTACTTTTACTTTTACTGGAGTAATATTTTAGTATACGTATCTGTACTTTTACTCAAGTACTTGATCTGTGTACTTTGACCACCACTGATATATATATAGTGTATATACATAGTATAAATATATATACATATATAGTGTGTGTGTGTGTGTGTGTGTGTGTGTGTGTGTGTGTGTGTGTTACCTCAGCTGGTCCTCTGCTCAGCTTCCTTCTCCAACCAGATGGCTCCGCCTCACTGTGGGAAGCCCCGCCTCTCAATTTGAGTGACAGGCTCCTGTAGATGCGTTTGGGTGAGACGGGGCCGAGGGAACGCCTCCTTTGGGGCGGAGTCATCACGACATCACTACTGACAGAACATAGGATCATTCATTAGGCGCGTTCGAGTTTAAGCGGCGCTGCACAGAATGGTCAGAGTATGACATCACAGTACCGCGAGAGCCAATCGAAAGCATAGTCTGCTCTCTTATCCCCCCCCCCCCCACACACACACACACACACACACACAGTTCTTCACAGAGGAACTGCTGCACTGTCTCACAAGTGACAGATTAAATGTTTGTCTGATTTTTACGATGATTCTCATCTTCCTCTTTCATTCACACGCTTCCTGCCTTATATAGCCTACAGTTAAACATAGCCTAGTCTTTCCTCATCACATCTAATGCAAACACACCAAACTACTGACTGAAACTAAACACACACACACACACACACACACACACACACACACTCTCTCTCTCTCTCACACACACACACACACACACACTCTCTCTCTCTCTCTCTCACACACACACACACACACACACATACCATGAGTTTGTAAAGACACTTGAGTGATTTTAACGGTTTATTTTAATGTTCTTATGTTAAATGTGAACTATGTTAGAAAGCCAAACGTTCAGATTACGCGCATTATAACAAATGATGTTTACCTGAGAAGAATCGCCTGAATATTGACATTAAAACTACAGGATTTGTGGCTTTCTCGACTGAATAAAGGTTGATTTGAACGTTGATCAAAGTTTTAGGCTAAAGTTATATATAAAGTTTATTCCGCCCTATCTAAGTTATACAGTCGGCGGTTATTCAAATAAACGACAAAAATATACCATATAAACAAACCGAAAACCACATAAACATCTATCTATCTATCTATCTATCTATCTATCTATCTATCTATCTATCTATCTATCTATCTATCTATCTATCTATCTATCCATCCATCCATCCATCCATCCATCCATCCATCCATCCATCCATCTATCAGATGATATTATTTATGAGCGTTATGGATATGAATGAGTTTTACCGTTAGAAACGAGCGCAGATGATCTCCGATGTTCCCTCGAGACGCGCACAATATCATCAAGTTAAACCTGGCGTTATAAATCGCAGTCTAATATGACCGAAACGCACATATTCCCGTCGTTAAGATGAACTCTATTAATAACGCGGCCGGAGAGGATGTGCGCGAGCGCGACTCCCACAGCGTCTCAGCGCGCGCGCACGCGGAGGATGTGTGTTTACTTCATCTAGCGCACGCAACGAGGACACGCGGTTAGAGCCGTAGGCTACTGAAAGACTTTCATTTATAGTTAGGGTTAAGTTCATTTGATTAATTAAAACAACTACAGAGTAAAAAGCTCTTAAGTGTGATATTAGTGCATGCATTTGTCATTTCCATGAAGGTGGCGTGCGTGGGATCTCAGCACATGCACGCGCAATCATTTACTGTTCTTTCTTTCTTTGTTTTTTTCTAGATTTTTTTATGTAGATAGGCTACTCAAAAAAAGGATGCAGTTCTAACAGAAATGGTTAATTGAATCGATAATTAAATAAAATAAACACTGCAGGGGAACCTCATTCTAGGAACAGAGAGGAGACCAAGATTACTGGATCTTAGGGACATATTTGGTTTTGCTTTTGAAATATATGATGGTGCTTGATTATGTTGAGATTTAAAAACAAAAGTTAAAAAAATAGCACTATCAAACAATTAATCGCATCCAACAATTTTTTATGTATAATATGTATGTGTGCACTGAGCATATTTATAAAGACACACACATGCATGTATATTTTTAAGAAGTTTATACGTTTTTATATTATATAAATTATATGAATATAAATATATACATATACATATAAACACATGGAAATATTTTAAAAATATATAATGCATGTGTATGTATTTATATACATAGTACACACAGATATATTATGCATACAAACATGTTTGTTGTTGGATGCGATTAATTGTTTAATAAAAAGCAAGTGTAAATTTGACTGGTAACCAGTTTAGTGAAATAATAATGGGGCAGTGTGTTTGCACATCCTTACAGCAGCGTCTTGAATCATTAGATGCATTAAAGAGGACTGGCGTATACCATTGTATCGTGCATTACAGTAGATGAGATAAAACAGCCTGCTCTCTTGTTAAAGTGTCCTGTTGTCATCTGGGGAAGTGTTTTGTCTCTTGTCTCAAGTGTTTGTCCTCAGGACTGTGTTAAACATTCACTGCGGTTTCTGCAGACAAGTCGTCTCATCTCATCTCCCCCCACGCAGGCTAAAAACAACTCCATGCACACTCAAACCCACAGAGATTTCCGTGCCAAACACACTCCTACGACTGCATTTGCAACGGGTTCTTATCTCATTTCTTTGGACAGGAGTTAAATAGAGCTTTGTGAATAATTCAATAATTAATTGAACACCTTTGACCTGTGGTTGCAACAGGATTTGGACACGGACCAGACACATCTAGGCCTAAATGTGAAGTCACATACAGCACTCATGATGGGAAATGACTTGTTAAAACACGAACAGGAAGTGGTTTTACTGCTGAGCAGAGCTAGCGGCCATGCGCGCACGTCTAAGCTGTAGTTGCTATAGAGATAAAACAGTGACCGCCGCTGCTAAACCACACAAAACTAACCGTCTGAAACATACAAAACCCTGTCAGAACAGGTCTCTTGATTCTCTCACTAATGCATGATGGCTGCATGTCATAAATGTCATCCTTAATACACACAGTATTGTGAATACTTTGAGAATATCTGAATAATTTCACAAAAGTATAATAATGTTCCGTTAAAGTGACATTGACCTTGATTTTATTTTCCTTCACACAGTTCTTCACCAACTCTGATAAACAAGTTTGCAAGCATTAACTACAAACTTGCTTAATAGTGGAAATGACAAAAAAACAAGGAATTGTAGAGAATTTTTTTTTTGCATATGTATTAATAACACCTTACAGTATTTGAGGACCCTAAGTCAAATTGTTAGCACATTTTATAAAAAAAAATAAATAAATACCGGTTTGACTTTATTTATGATATTTCTAAATTGTTTACTGACAATATTCCAAATGTTATACCATTGATAAATAATGACTTCAAACGTCTTTGTGTCACAATCCACTCCGGAGAAGGGTAACGAGGAGCTTCTGGAATAACTAAAGACTTTTATTTAAACAAAACTCAGGGATCGCTTGAGACATGGACGAAGACGTTCAGACCGGACACTGAGGCAAGGAAACACAGGGCTTATAATGGGGAGACCAAACTAGATAATTAATCACACGGGGCTGGGGACTACTAAACTAATGATGAATGGTAAACAGGAAGGACCATATATGGGCACAAGAGGAAGGGAGACACAAGACACGGGGACACAGGTCTGACACTTTGTGATTCTGACCTTAAGAGAGAAGAATTGCAGGACCTGATGGATATTATATTGAATTTGACCAACCGTGACCATGAGAGTAAGGGCTGTCCCAATTCTGGTTTTGATCGAGGGGTAGGGGTAAGTGGATGGGGTAGATACCCCTTAAAACAAAGCATTTTCGCGAGCTTACTTGAAAGCAAGGGGTACACAGAACACACTGATCCAGATCATCCAGAGAGTATGTTCAGCTTAAATAATTTATTTAAAATAACGACAGTCTTGTTTTGTGCTCTACACGGTCCTGTAACTTGCATATATATTTGCAACCATGTTCTTAATTGAAACGTTTAAAAAAATCGCTATTTTTCCACGCTAACGTCACATTGCTGATTTGCACAACAGTCCCGCGTTTCTCTGAATAGAGAAAACATCACTAAAACCCACACAATCGACAAACACACACTTTTAGACGGAGAGTTTGTGATCAAACACACACTTTTAGACGGAGAGTTTGTGATCAAACACACACTTTTAGACGGAGAGTTTGTGATCAAACACACACTTTTAGACGGAGAGTTTGTGATCAAACACACACTTTTAGACGGAGAGTTTGTGATCAAACACACACTTTTAGACGGAGAGTTTGTGATCAAACACACACTTTTAGACGGAGAGTTTGTGATCAAACACACACTTTTAGACAGAGAGTTTGTGATCAACACGTGTCTCCTCTGGTGACGTAGCAGCAGCTAGCGACGATGTATGATGACGTAACAGTAACCGAGTGGTGTCTCATTTCATAGGGGTATGTTTTCACCCCTAGCGCTCACCACTCGGTCTCGAGGGACAAGGGGATGGGATTCACCCTTAATCTCCCTGATCCCTAAACCAGACAAAGACCCCTTGGAAATTGATAACTGTCTGGAGACCTATTACTCTCTCGAATACAGATTACACATTGATTGCATTGGTATTTTCTCGAAAATTAAAATCAGGACTTGATCAATTTTTGTTATAAATCTTAAACCGGAATTATGAAAAATGGACATATCACTAACAATAGTCATCAGGGGTTACCATTTAGATTTTGTTGAGATACTATTTCTTACTTAACTCTCTAAGTTTTGTGGTTTGGGGTTAATGTCATTGATGTTATAGAAATGGGTTATAAAGATATTAATAGTTATATTATTCTTAATATGGGAACCTCCAAAAGATGTTCAATCCATCGTGGTGTACCCCAAGGTTGTCTGACTTCCCCCTTTCTGTTTTAATAGTTACCGAACTTATCTTTTAAAAATTTTAAAATTCAATGCATTCTGTGACTACAAATATTTGATAGAGAAGTCAAACTTCCTCAATTGGCTGATGATACATTATTTTAACTTGATAAACATCAAGTTAAATCGGTCCTACTTCCTAAGAACCTGCTCAAACGATGTTGTTGGCTTGCCTTCTAGCGGCGTTACCCCTGAGCTACAGCGAGAGCACGAAGCCTTTGTCTATATTTGCTCAAGCGCCTCGTGGACGCGCTTCACACAGCTGGGCTGAGGTGAACATTTGTAGTTATAAAAACATATATTTTTCTCCTTTTTGTCTGAAAATGACGATCATTTCGCTAGAGAAGTCCCTTATTCGTTGTATTGGTCATGTGGAGCGATTGGAAGCGGCTTAAATTTGGGATTTGGATCGTTTATTTGCATTCGATGTGAAAAAAATCCTGGATTATTTCCCTCCAAAACAACTTATTTTCGGCTGAAGCAAGAAAGTCATATACATCTCTGTCTAAAAGGCTCAAATTAATATTGTTCTAGAAGTATAACTACAAGCACATTTATAAACTCATCATAAAATTTGTACAAATAAATCTAATAAGAGATAGTGTCTGTTTAAAATGTCACTCATTCCCTATAAAACAAATTCAACACTGTGTATAAGACTGGTTCGATCTTTGGATTACAGGTACTTTTTTCTCCATTTATCCATGTAAAGCTGCTTTGAAACAATCTGCATAAAGTGTTATATACGGTATATAATCATATAAAAAAAGTGATTCCCGCATTCTCATCTTTATTTGGTTTTAGTGATTTTCTGCTTTGAAAACTAAACAGCATGACAGATTAGACACCAACAAATTATTTGCAGTCTAAATTAATACAAATGTACAAGTAACAATTATCTAAAAGCACTGTTATCTAATGTCTGGGACACAAACATGTTATTCAGCCTACCATAATATTCTCTCAAAACTTATTTTCAGTTGTATTTATTATTTAGTAACATTCATTAGTGCAATAACTCATGTGTAAAATTGCTAATGTATAGAGATTAGATGTAATCTGTGACAAGATTCAGGGTCACGGGCTGCGGTTACACTGAAGTCTTAAAGGAGACGTGCCCTTAAAATGTAGCGTTAAAACCAGAGGGTCAAAAACAGGGTAGAAAACAGCCATTTATTTCAAAATTATGTGTTTAATGTTAAAATATTACATTATAAGTGCACAATTAATTATGCAATTCATGATCCTTTTAAAATAACAGTGATTTTTTTTGTGATCAAAATTAATATAGAATTACAAAAAATTTGTTTTAAAAGCATGACTAACACTGTGAGTTAAATGCATTAATCTTTGTCACAAAGATCATCTTGAACAAAATGTCAAGTGCATCTATGCTGCATTCAGAAAGCCACTGCATCTATGTTAACGGAGCTACATGAGTAACATTATTATTTATACTTATTGATTATTTGGGTGCATGTAGCTTGTATAAAAAAAACTACCAAACAAAAAACGCATGCAATAATCACAAACAACACAAAAGCATGATAAAATGATTTAAAGTAGAGCTTAAAAAGCAAGCTAAACCGATTTCCACTGCTTACACTCGCATATAGGCTTCCAGTGTGAATCAGGCTTAATTCCAATCATATCGTCACAGGAGAGAAGCCTATTTCCCATCTATACAAAACAAAAACATAGAAAGAGTTTTAAATGAGGATATCACAAGCAAAAACTCTTCTTTAGTCCAAAATCAAGTGATATTTCTTTCACTACACTGTTTTAATTACCATTTTGAATGACTTTCTCCTGAGAGCCAGTCACAGTGCTGTCTGATGTTGCACCAGCTCTCTCTCGTCCTGCTGGAGAAACAGTGAAATGTCACACATGTGGTTTGAATCTACATGAAATATGCTGGTAAATAACAAAAACATACCAGCAGGTGTTTCAGCAATCAATGATTCAGTAGCTTGTCCTGGAAAACGATGATACACAATAATAATCATACACATTTCATCTCAATGTGTCAGGTCATAATATTTCATACACACAAGTAAAGATGGAAAACTATATGAATAGTTGAACTCTGGATGACATCTGAAAGTCATTACGATGCTTGTGCTTTAATGACTGATTTAATGCTTTCAGTTTGCCTACCCCATTTGACGATTACTGGTTCTTTCATGCTCTTGTGGGACACAAAACAATCATATTCTGCTTCTTCATCCTCCTGGGTGTCCACACTCTTCCTCAGCTGGAAGGTCCCATCATGGTTTGGTCTGATTCCTGTGGATTGAACCTCATATTCGGGGAGAGAGGTGCTATTTTTCCTAATGGTCATCACCATGTCTTCGGCGTAGAAACCGGTGGCCATACAGGTGAGTTTCAGCTTGGATTCATCGCTGGATTTCCTTACAAACACATGAACATCTGGAGGAGCTGAAAGCACAGGAACGTGTTTATCAATCATCTGTAGATGACAACAAATATCAATATTGTACATTTACTCACAAACTTTTCTGAGATCCTCATTTGCATATTCTCTGAATTTCTCGAGCCAGTCCACACACTCTTTCTCCAGGTATCCTTTGGTGTATTGGTTTAGGATTGGGACATTGTCCCATTTTCTCTTGGTTGGTAGAGCTGCATCAACTGGGGCGATCCACTGAGACTCTTTAATATCAAACGCCAGAAAGTTTTCTCCATCATAGGCGTACTCACTAATGCCTTTGGAAAACTTCACTTCATCTCCCTGCTGCTCAACTTCACACCCGTGTCTCCACTGAAGAACATGAAGATCTGAAGCGGATGAGATGATAATAATATGAATCGACTGATCATCTGTATATGCTGGTTAAAGGCTGGAATACACTACACAACTTTTACAATCTGAACAGATTTGTAAAACACTAGGCATCATACAGTTACCGACTTTATAAATGGTGACAAAGGAAAACTGTGCATCATACACTACTGTTGGACTTCAAATCGTCCTGCGTGATCAAAAATCGAAGGAAGGCTTCAAATATCAAAGTGTTGAAATTTATTGATCAGAACAGCGCGCTGGGTTGTTTCTCAGACAAGAGTCTTACAAAGAAGCAACAACCAAAAGCATTTTCACAGGACATTTATAAAATCTGTCCACGTGGGTCGTTTTTTCATTGGCCGTCGTAACCGTCCAACGCTCCTCCAATCAATATTCTCCTCCTTTGTTTCCCTTGGGTCCTGCAAAACAACACTTAACACGCTCATACCCCCAGTTCGTGCCTGGGACCATCTTCTCCAAGCGATTTATGGACTTGTTATGTATGTGTGTCCATACATTCCTCTGCCTTCTTCTTGATGGGCTCATAGCTGCCCACACCCTGGTACTCACATACAGTCTAACAGAGAGCACTCCAGTATTGGCTCTGAAGCTCTACATACCAGCAAGCAACATATCTGGAAACATTTATAATAAATCCCACAATACAATTGATTACTTAACACAAAAGGAGGATTATATCCTTCACTACCAGACTTTAAAGTTGTTCTGCTCACAACGAACTCACGCAGAAACGTGCACCTTGTTGCTAGGAGACACATAACAAATGAAAACATATGTGTTCTAAAATCGGCTGAAAATATCAAACATGTTTGATCTCCTCCGACTGAATATAATCAAAGTCTGAAGCTAAAAAATCGGAGTCTGTGACCATAATACACTATGAGATTTTCTGTGGAATCTGTCAGCTGTGATCTGCAGACTGGCTCTGACTTTCCTCAACTAGCGTCAACTTGTTCAGACTGGAAAATCGTGTAGTGTATTCCAGGCTTAAGCTGTATGAATGTTCCTCACCTGATTCATTGTGTCTCATGCGTTTCATCAGAATATCAATATTCACATTAAACCTCTGTTCTTTGCTCTTTCTGGACTGGGAGCCTTTTTCCCAGTAATCCTGCTCCAGTTTCTCCTTCATCCAGGTCTGTTTGGGAATCTTCTTCTGTTCCTCACTATTGTAAAAGTCGATCTGTATGTCGTCTAGCAGACCCATAGCAGTGAACTGATAGATGCCCGGCTGATCGACAGGTTTGGACAAAGCCGTGTAAATGTAATACAGCGAGTGTTTCTCTGCAATGAAGAGAAATAAAATATTAATTAAACAACTATACACAGTTTTGTGATGAAATTGAATGAGAAAGCAGGAAAACAGTCATAATATATATACCTGTAATGCTCTGAGAGACATTTTAGAATAAACCAACATTCCAAATATGAACACAATACTAAAAACAAATAAACAAAATCTTACTTTTTAGAGTTCAATGGAACTAATGACCATAGTTGGGTCATTCTTCAATTGTGGTGGCAAATGAGAGGCAGAATTTGTAAACATGCTTGCTTGTTTTTTTCTTATAAAATATATAGCTCTGCATTTAAAATGAGTGTAGTATGCTAGATCCATTAAAATGAAACCTTAATCAAAAACTGGTGACACAGCCTCTTATGTCTATGTCATTTTGAAGTAACACCACAGACGTAATTTAACACCACAGACTTTATATTGCAAGTTAATATACAGGCTCTGTGGTGGTACCAGAAAAAATGGCCTAAATCGGCCTAAATCCAGAATTTTCGAAAATGAAGGCTGCCATAATGATGATTTCAAGATCAGGGGACATTTTTGAATATTAATATGTATTTATCCCCATGTTGATTAAAATATGTCAGATTTGCAAGTTATCAACATAACACCACAGACACTAATAAAGTCCGACACATGAAATTGCCAGAAATGTAGCTAATTTTAAGAACATTTATAAGAAAGTATGTACTCCCCATCAGATCAACCAACACCTGCAGTAATTTCAATCAAAAACTGGTGACACAGCCTCTTATGTCTATGTCATTTTGAAGTAACACCACAGACGTAATTTTTCACCACAGACTTTATATTGCAATTACTATACAGGCTCTGTGGTGGTACCAGAAAAAATGGCCTAAATCGGCCTAAATCCAGACTTTTCTAAAATGGAGGCTGCCATCAAGATGATTTCAAGATCAGGGGACATTTTTGAATATTAATATGTATTTATTAGTGGTGGGCCGTTATCGGCGTTAACGTGCTGCGTTAACGTGAGACTCTTATCGGCGATAAAAAAAAAATATCGCCGTTAATCTATTCTCAAAGTTGAGTTGGGAGCTGGGTCTATACTACGCAAGCTATGATGACTTTCACCCTGATATTTTAGCGCGGATGTATACCTAGCCGAATTGCACTGTAGGGGGCGAGAACGAGTCTTCGAACTAGAGGCTCGCAGTCCGTGATGGACAGATTGTTAACAATAACAATCTGTGGTAATACAATCGGGCAGGACATCCAAACGCTCATCTATCATTCATCAACCTCAAACATGGCTTTTCATCTGAAAGATGTATGTAGTAGCAACTTTACATGGCCGCTCAATATGATGTTAACCTAGAGAAATGTGCGCTATTGAAGTGTTTGTGTGGAAGCGCGTTTGCTGGAAGACCGGTGCGCTCACTTGCTCTTAAAATCTCCGTCATTTTTGGTCATACAGATAAAAGTAGCCTGATACATCTTTCGAATCTGTAAAGACTCTACGTTTATTTGTGTGCACTCAGAATAACAACGAAACGTTGCGGTTTTTAGCAAACAGGATGCGCTTTAGGTCTCATGTGAACTTGAGCGAGAAACTCCGTCTTTTAAAAATATATCTATAGAGAGTGAAATGTCAAAAAAAAAAAAAATAGAAGACGTGTGTGTTAGCATGGATGATTTACATGAAATTTAATCTGTGAAACACTGTGCATAATAAGATGGCTTTCAGTTCAATATAATAAGAAAAAACGACATTTTGGGTTTTTATTCAACTAATAAGGTGGGCACGCTGTGATCTGTACTATATTTTTACTTTAATTGACAGTTATCGGCAAAAAAAACAAAAAAACTCGGGAATGGGAGTCATTCTTCCGGGAGTGGAACGGGATTTTCCTCCAGTTTTTGCGTGGGATTGGGACGGGAAGAGATTAAAGTTTGTGATGCATTTTGGAAACAGGAGATGAGCCCCTGGTCTAATGCGCCACCTGGCTTGAGAAACCCGTTCTCAAAGACTTACTTTAATCATTATTTGGGTAGCACACATATTCTGAATGCCTTCAGCAGAATTCAAATGAGCCATTTTAATCTAGATTAATTCCAAAATGAATCTAGATTAATCTAGATTAAAAAAATTAATCTATGCCCACCTCTAGTATTTATCCCCATGTTGATTAAAATATGTCAGATTTGCAAGTTATCAACATAACACCACAGACACTAATAAAGTCCGACACATGAAATTGCCAGAAATTTTGCTAATTTTAAGAAAATTTATAAGAAAGTATGTACTCCCCATCAGATCAACCAACACCTGCAGTGACCTTTACACACAGGACGTAGTCCAAATAGCATTACCCCTTTTCTAAGATGGCAGCTACAGTGCTTTGCTCTTCAGTGTTTGTATCGTTTTTGTTTGTTTTTGTTTCTCAAACACGATACATTTTACCAGGGATGACCTGCTGAACATTCGGCAGAACACACCACAAAATCTTTCACCGGATTTTGATTATTCAGACGGATTTTCAGTGTTTCACGGAAACCTGGCTCAATGACGTCATACCGGACAGTGCGTTACATCTGCCTAACTCCCAGCAGATCAGAGCAGATCGCGACGCAGGCGAGATGTGCTTTTACATCAATGAGAGGTGGTGTACAGATGTAACTGTGTTAAAGAAGATGAGCTGTTCTGATCTAGAAACGCTCTTCATTAACTGCAAGCCGTTCTATTCGCCGCGGGAGATTTGTTCGTTCATTCCTGTGAGTGTCTACAATCCTCTGCAAGCGCACGTGAGCTCAGCTTTACAGAAACTCGCTGATCTGATCACAGACACAGAACAAAAACACCCTGACTCTGTTTTAATCATTCTCGAGGACTTTAATAAAGTAATCTCACCCGTGAACTGTCAAAATACAGACAGCACATCACATGTCCCACCAAAGACAGTAATATATTGAATCACTGTTATACAGCGACAAAGGAAGCATATCACTCTGTCCCACGAGTAGCTTTAGGACTCTCTGATCACTGACTGGTTCATCTCATACCGACCTACAGGCAGAAACTTAAATCTGCTAAACCTGTATTAAGAACTGTTAAAAGATAGACTTATGAAACAGAGCGGCTTTTACAAGCCTGTTTCAAACTTACTGATTGGGTTTTTGAGGCTGCTGCAAACGATCTGGACGAGCTCACAGAGACTGTAACATCATATATCAGTTTCTGTGAGGATATGTGAATTCCTACCAGAACTCATTTAACCTACAGCAATGACAAACCATGGTTCACTGCAAAGCTCAGACAGCTCCGTCAGGCCAAATAAGATGCTTACAGAAAGGGGGATAAAGTCTTGTATCAACAGGTTAAATACACACTGGAAAAGGAGATCCGAGTGGCAAAGAGGAATTCGTCTGGCAAGCTAAGGAACAAATTATCTTCCAGTGATTCTGCTTCAGCGTGGAAAGGTTTGAAATACATTACAAATTACAAGAGACCATCCCCCAGCACTGTAGAGAATAAGCAACTGGCAGACGATCTGAATGAGTTCTACTGCAGGTTTGAAAAAACACACCACACCCGCCCTGAACACCTCTCCACACAACCTTTAACACTTCCAGCAACCTTGCTCTCCCCCACACTTGAAATTCAGATCAGTGAAGATGACGTGGGCCAGGTCTTCAGAGAGAACAAAAGAAAGAAAGCACCAGGCCCAGACGGTGTGTCACCAGCCTGCCTTAAAACCTGTGCTGACCAGCCGGCCCCCATCTTCACAAAGATCTTCAACAGATCACTGGAGCTGTGCGAATTCCCCTCATGCTTCAAACGCTCCACCATCATCCCAAAAAAAAATAAAAAATACTGGAATTAATGACTACAGATCTGTGGCTCTAACGTCTGTGGTCATTAAATCATTAGACAAACTGGTTTTGGCTTATCTGAAGGCCTCCTCTGGACCCTTACTTGACCCCCCGCAGTTTGCCCACAGAGCAAACAGGTCTGTGGATGATGCAGTCAACATGGGACTGCACTTCATCCTGCAGCATCTGGACAGACCAGGGACTTTTGTGAGGATCCTATTTGTAGACTTCAGCTCCGAACGACTGCACATCTAAAGACCCCTGTGTCAAGCTCCTGAAGTTTGCAGACGACACCCCACTGATCGGCCTTATCCAGGACGGTGACGAGTCTGCTTACAGACAGGAGGTTAAGGAGCTGGCTGTCTGCTGCAGTCTTAACAAACTGGAGCTTAACACGCTCAAAACAGTGGAGATGATCGTGGACTTCAGGAGAAACCCCCACTCACCATCATGAACAGCACTGTGACTGCCGTGGAGTCATTCAGATTCCTGGGCACCACAATTTCTAAGGACCTGAAGTTGGACAATCACATTGAGTCCATTGTGAAAAAGGTCCAGCATGGGTTGTACTTTCTTCGCCAGCTGAGGAAGTTAAACCTGCCACAGGAACTGCTGAAACAGTTCTACTCTGCCATCATTGAATCCATCCCCTGCACATCAATAACTGTCTGGTTCAGCTCGGCAACCAAATCTGACCTCAGAAGACTATGGAGGGTAGTCCGGACTGCTGATCGAATCATTGGTACAACCATCCCCACACTCCAAGTACTGTACTTATCAAGAGTCAGCAAAAGGGCTGTCAAAATCACTCTGGACCCCTCACATCCAGCACACTCCCTCTTTGAACTGTTACCGTCTGATCAACGCTACAGAGCTCTGAGCACCAGAACGACCAGACACAGGAACCGTTTCTTCCCTTAGGCAATCCATCTCATGAACACCTGACATTAAACGTGGAAAACACAACACTATTATACTTTATTTATTTATTCACCTCACATACTTATTTTTTCTCATTTCAAATTTGCACATATCAGACCTGTACACACATAATTGTCTCTATTATATATTGTGGTTTTGCTATTTTGTACATTACCTATTTATTAATTTATTTATTAATGCCATAGTTTGTATATTATTATTTTATTATCTGTGTCCTGTCCTGTTGCTGTCATTCTATTGCACTGTGGAGCTTCTGTCACTATAACAAGTTCCTCGTATGTGTAAACATACCTGGCCAATAAAGTTCATTCTGATTCTGATTCTGATGTAAACAGTGGTCCCCAGGAGTTGTGTAACTGTGCTTAACAAAAGTATTTTATTTTGGAATAAAAAATCACACTGATGACATCACTCGACTTCCTTCTTCCCATTTTCTAAAGATCTATGAAAAAAAGGCCCATGTTTAGTCCACTGTTTTTTTTCTTTCAGTTATCATACATTTTCTAATTTATCTCATGATTTCATATGAAGGTTTTAGTTGACGTCACTGGTATGACCTACTTTATTGTTAAGGAATTGTACAAAAAAAGTGTTTTAATACAAACAGATTAAACTAATTAATTTATTGAGTATACCATGATTGACGACATGTGGTTTGATACCTTGCAGCAGACATTTAGTAAAATGCCTTGTTAATGAAAATTGTCACTGGTATTACCTTCCTTATGGGTAACACCAGTGAAGATCAGTATATCAGGTCTTACATGTCACTAGTGTTACCTTCCTTGTTGATAACACCAGTGAAGGTCAGTATATCAGGTTTTATATGTCACTGGTGTTACTGTCACTGGTGTTACCTTCCTTGTGGATAACACTATTGAAGATCAGTATATCCGGTCTTATATGTCACTGGTGTTACATCCCTTATCGGTAACACCAGTGAAGGTCAGTATATCAGGTCTTATGTCTGTCACTGGTGTTACCTTCCTTATGGGTAACACAAGTGAAGATCAGTATATCAGGTCTTATATGTCACTGGTGTTACTGTCACTGGTGTTACATCCCTTATCGGTAACACCAGTGAAGATCAGTATATCAGGTCTTATGTCTGTCACTGGTGTTACCTTCCTTATGGGTAACACCAGTGAAGATCAGTATATCAGGTCTTATGTGTCACTGGTGTTAATGTCACTAGTGTTACATCCCTTATCGGTGACACTATTGAAGATCAGTATATCAGGTCTTATATGTCACTGGTGTTACATCCCTTATCGGTAACACCAGTGAAGGTCAGTATATCAGGTCTTATGTGTCACTGGTGTTAATGTCACTAGTGTTACATCCCTTATCGGTGACACCAGTGAAGGTCAGTATATCAGGTCTTATATGTCACTGGTGTTACATCCCTTATCGGTAACACCAGTGAAGGTCAGTATATCAGGTCTTATGTCTGTCACTGGTGTTACCTTCCTTATGGGTAACACAAGTGAAGATCAGTATATCAGGTCTTATATGTCACTGGTGTTACTGTCACTGGTGTTACATCCCTTATCGGTGACACCAGTGAAGGTCAGTATATCAGGTCTTATGTCTGTCACTGGTGTTACCTTCCTTACAGGTAACACAAGTGAAGATCAGTATATCAGGTCTTATGTCTGTCACTGGTGTTAACTTCCTTATTGATAACACAAGTGAAGATCAGTATATCAGGTCTTATGTCTGTCACTGGTGTTACCTTCCTTATTGATAACACAAGTGAAGATCAGTATATCAGGTCTTATGTGCATCACTGGTGTTACTGTCACTGGTGTTACCTTCCTTACGGGTAACACAAGTGAAGATCAGTATATCAGGTCTTATGTCTGTCACTGGTGTTACCTTCCTTATTGATAACACAAGTGAAGATCAGTATATCAGGTCTTATGTGCATCACTGGTGTTACTGTCACTGGTGTTACCTTCCTTATGGGTAACACCAGTGAAGATCAGTATATCAGGTATTATGTATGTCACTGGTGTTACTGTCACTGGTGTTACCTCCCTTATGGGTAACACAAGTGAAGATCAGTATATCAGGTCTTATGTATGTCAGTGGTGTTACTGTCACTGGTGTTACCTCCCTTATGGATAACACCAGTGAAGATCAGTATATCGGGTCTTATGTATGTCACTGGAGATTCATTATGCCACTGGTGTTACTGTGCTGTGTTACTGTACTGTTTTTTCTGTCACATTAAATAAATAAAACACAATATACTTATTTCTTGCATTTTCATTATTTTTCTGTGACTCTGACCACACGTGTTGAAAAGAATTGAGAAATAATATTTCTCAATATATGATACATGTGGTCTTGAAATAATTGCACAAACAAGCTAAAAAAACAACAATAATTAAGCTGTCTTTGGGAGACCGGGAGTGCTGTAACACGGTTAGTTTGACAAGTCAGAAAGGAGCTGTGATGATGTCATCAATATAATATACCCCATTTACATTTTTAATGTTACAGGAGAAGTGGTATGTGAATGTGAATGTGAGCCACATAGTAGATTATATGACCAAAAACTGATTTTCAAGACAGAAAGTATTTTTTTCATCAAGATTTTTTTTTTGCAATCATTGTGTTGTAGATACAATTATTTGACTTACATAACCCAAAGTAGCTGTTTCTCTAGTTTAATTTTATACTTTGCATTCATGCTTACTCAGCATGCTAAAACAGTTATCTATGTTATGGCTGTTTGGGGGGGGGGGGGGGGGGGGGGGGATAATTGCAACAGTTCATTAAAAATGTTACAACCAACTCCTTATCATGATTCCAATGAGTCTAGTTATCCAACCACATCCTCTATTGAGGCAAAGTCTTGTGAGGTTTTTATTGCACATCAAGGGATTTATGTCAGATGTGTTTCATCATAGTTTATGTGCATATCTTCTTATTGGATAAAAACACTATCCGCCTCAAACGAGCACATGTTTTTTTTGTGCACATGTTTAGAATTTATGCATATCTTAAACTTTCCATACAGAATTTTTATGTGATATTCCAAAATTCATATAAAAATAGGTAACTTTGGCAACACAGCTAGTGACTGAATACAGCACACACACACACACACACACACACACACACACACACACACACACACCAAACAAACATGCACAGCAATTGTTTTTGTGCTAAATTGAAAAGGAATACAATATAATGGTTTTATCACTTTAAATGATTCACTTTATTCGAAAGTGATATTATTTTTTGTTCATACATTGTCAGTGTGTGTCTTATTTCGACTAATTGAAATAACACTGTTACATCAATCCCCAGCCTGTGTTACAACTCACCCCAGTAGTGGGGACAGGTCGTAACAACAGAACTCTTTGTATTTGACATTAACTCACAAAATCTGTGATCATGCAGTACACGGCAAAGTTAGTTTTCTTTGTAATAGATAAGTGTGGCAAAGTTTGAGAGATCTAGCACAAACAACCACTGAGTAACTAATGCTCAAACAAAAAGTGTTACTTTCATCCCCGGTCTCCCATATTATTCATAAAGTCAAGGTCATCTAATAATGTGGTCTAAGTTTAAATGTTACAAAAATATATACAATGCCATGCCAAAAGTGGATGTTTGTGTATAATGCCCCATGCTAACAAGCAACGTTCTCGTAACTTTGGCTAACGTTCTATAAAGTTTCTCTCAAAGTTATCATAAATGTTCTTGCGGTAATGTTAGTAGAACGTTTTCTTAACGTTATTAATTGATAATAAACGTTCTAAAAACGTTAGCATAAAAACATTATAATTGCATTGTTAGTGGAACGTTCTAAAAACCGTTATCTTTATGTTGTTAATGGAATGTTCTAAAAACGTTACCATTACAAACGTTATACTTGCATTGTTAGTATATATATATTATATTACGGGTCATTGGCATGAAATGTACTCGTGGTGGAGCGCGTGAAAACACGATGACGCTCCGACATTTAAAAACTCCTCCATTCAGAATCACAGCGCTGCGTTCACACTCTGAGTGAGGAACTGTTTGTCATGACGGATCTATAGAACCAGCCGCTATCAAAACAACCCGCCTGCGGGCGCCGACCACTGCTCTAAAGTCTTGTTTAGTGGGTAGTTAGAGTTTTTAGTTGACAAACCTCGTGTTACTTTTATATTTCGTATACGATGTTAGCATGCATTTCTTATCACATTGCATTTCTGTCGTTGCAAAGTCGTTTTAAATCACGACGCGTAGCACTCGTTACTTTCACTTTCATTCTCTGATACACGCAGAAACTTTTAACCATACCTGCATGAAGTGACGGTAAAGTCCCGTAAAGAAGAAACACACAAAACAGAGCAAAGATCTTCGTCCTGACGCGTGTTTGCATGTTGAACGCTGTGAGTTTGACTGGTTTTATTTCTCTGAACGCATCACAGCACAATAGCTGCTGCAGAAAATAGCGGATAATGTTTCAACCAATAAGAAAATAATAGCATGAAGCCATCTTTGAAATTTGATCTGTGTCTGCAAGCGACACAAAAAAGCGTTTTATTATTACGGTGATAAACAGTTCAGTGTTTATAAGGACACGAATCAATGATATATTTACAATTCTTCCACAAATATGTAGTTTGTTAGATGATGGTTTTATTGGCTGTTCTCAAAATGTTTACAGAAATAGTAATTCAATAATGTAAATAATTAACTGTTAACTAGTCACGACATTTTTGAGTGTAGGCCTGCAAATTAGATCGAAATTCAAATTAATACTCACTTGTCTTAAAAAGGTAAAAGCTTTGATAGTGAAACCTCATGTATAGGCCTAAATGATTTAAATAGATAGAGACTTTAGTTATCGTCTGTTTAAGCTGTCTGTAGTTTAAAAAATTGTTGTACAAATAAATGTTATGATATTTAAGTTTATTGTCTAAAAACAATAATAAATAATATTTTATATTTATTACAAATAACGATTATCAATAAAAATTTGCTGTCAACCCTAAAAAGTTACTATGAAATAAAAGCTATAGGTTAAAGAAGTTGTGTTCCAAATTGAGACTGATAATGAAATAATGACGATGTGAGAGTTAACCAACAAACGGCCCACTAGCGTGACATGTGCATGTCCAATTGACTGATTCCTAAAGCACTTTGGAGACCACATGCACACCCGAGCAAAGACTTATATCCTTTTTTGATTATTTAAAATGTGTTCAAGATGAACAAAACAATAGAAAATTGCTTACCGGCAGGTTTTACATACAAGCATGGAGGTCTTAAGTGATTGTAAGCGTGTATTGGCAATGATTCAGTACTCCTGGTATACTTTGATTTTTTTTGCTTCTGTTGAAAACCAAATTAATAATTATTGTCATACATAATATTTCCTGCAAAACAGTGTAATTATGAAGTATCACACATAGAGCTTTCAACGATATATCAGTTTGCCTACCCAATATTAGATCAGATTAACTGATTGTAAGTCTGTTCATTGGCTCTTGTGGGACAATAAACAATCCTGATACTTCTTGATTTTTCTTGCTATCCTTCTCTGGGTACAAATTAATAAACTTATTGTCACTACAGCTGGATAGTTCCTCCAAAACAGTGGTCAAATATGAAAAGTACACACTGAGCTTTCCTGATGGATATGTCAATATTAGGCAGTTTAGTATAGTGCTATATGTTTCTAATGGCCATGCACCATGGCAAATGGGCCCACGGTAGAAGCCGGTGGACCAGTTAACAGGTAAGGAGTTTCAGACATTAGTTATTCATCGCTGGATTTCATATACAAACACATGAACATCTGGAGCTTGTCTGAAAGCACAGGTAAAAGTGTTTAGTCAATCATCTGTAGATGACAACAAATATCAATATTAGTGACATTTACTCATCAAGCTTTTCTAAGCTCCTCATCTGCATATTCTCTTGTAAAATAAATGTATTGATCTTTGCCAGTCTAAATTGATTACACTCTATTATAAAACAAATGAACGATTATCCTGATGATGCTGTAAGCCTGGTACTTGAGTGCATTGAGACAGGTGCTTCAAAATTCTTCTCAGTTGAAATGAAATAGAGCGCGAGAAACATGAAGACGGCCGATCCACTGCTGACTCTGGTTATATCAAACGCCAGAAAGTTCTCGTCCTGTTGGAGAAACAATGAAGGCGGTAAAACTCAAATCTGAGATTTGCCTCTTGGTAAAAAACAATAGACGAAGCTTCATCTCGGCAGGTGCTTTCTCAAGCATGGGGTCTTCAGCATAAGCGACAGTCCAATGATTCAGTAGCTTTCTCATTGAAGATTCTGGAAACGACCACATTAATAATGTTGATTAATATCTGCAACAGATTTATTATGCATATCATAATTGAATCAATGCTTTCATTGCCTACCCCATATTGACGAATTACTGGTTCTTTCATGCTCTTGTGGGACACAAAACAATCATAATCTGCATTCATCATCCTCCTGCGGTCTCCACACTCTAATCCTCAGCTGGAGGGTCCTATCATGGTTTGTCTGATTCCTGTGGATTCAACCTCATATTGAGCAGAGATGATGCTATATTTTCTAATGGCCATCACCATGTCTTCGGCGTAGAAGCCGGTGAGCCATACAGGTGAGTTTCAGCTTGGATTCATCGAACTGGATATATCCTTACAAACACATGACTACATCTGGAGGAGCTGAAAGCACAGGAACGTGTTTATCATCAATCTGTAGATGACAACAAATATCAATGATTGTACATTTACTCACAAGCTTGTTCTGATGATTCCTCATCTGCATATTCTCTGAATTTGTTGAGCCAGTCCACACACTCTTTCTCCAGGTATCCTTTGGTGTATTGGTTTAGGATTGGAACATTGTCAAATTTTCTCTTGGTTGGTAGAGCTGCATCAACTGGGGCGATCCACTGAGACTCTTTAATATCAAACGCCAGAAAGTTTTCTCCATCATAGGCGTACTCACTAATGCCTTTGGAAAACTTCACTTCATCTCCCTGCCGCTCAACTTCACAACCAACTCTCCACTGAAGAACATGAAGATCTGAAACGAACACAAATCAAAATGACGCACACACAAACAATGCATAAAACACTATATAAAAGACAAATAAACTAATATTGGAAATGTTGAATCCAAAGTGACCCCAAAAAATGCAAACTCATTAACAGTTTCAAGCTCTCCACCTCTAATCGTTTTGTAACACAGTTTTATTATTCAAGAAGATTTAAGAAGTATAGCCATAATTTAGACGTTTAACTAGAAGCTTAGCTACCATTTTTTTACAACTTTATATAATATTGACACAATTCTAATAGGCCTGTAATTACTCAAATTTGATTTGTCTCCAGATTTATGGAGGATAAAGATAGATGCAGGCTGGTTAAACTGTATGAATGTTCCTCACCTGATTCATTGTGTCTCATGCGTTTCATCAGAATATCAATATTCACATTAAACCACTGTTCTTTGCTCTTTCTGGACTGGGAGCCTTTTTCCCAGTAATCCTGCTCCAGTTTCTCCTTCATCCAGGTCTGTTTGGGAATCTTCTTCTGTTCCTCACTATTGTAAAAGTCGATCTGTATGTCGTCTAGCAGACCCATAGCAGTGAACTGATAGATGCCCGGCTGATCGACAGGTTTGGACAAACCAGTATAAATGTAATACAGCGAGTGTTTCTCTGAAATGAAGAGAAATACAATTTAAATTAAATAACTATTCACTGTTTTAATCCAAGTGAAGGAGAAAGCAGTGACAGTTTTTCTCAATTTCTAACACAATATCTGATTCAATTTCCCAAACCAGTGCTCTTATTTTCTATACACTCTCAATGTCCATTGCACTAGTGTTTATATATCTTAATATATCGCTTATTCATATCCATTTGTAATTATGGTCATACTTTTTCACATTTAAAAAGTATATTTCAGAGACCCATGCTAATTCATAAAAATGTCGTTAGATCTCCTGCATAGCTTATTTGATGGTATAATAAGTCATTTACCAAACCATGAACATTTTTTTTTGTTTTGTTTTTTAAGTAATGGTCACATGTGCTGATTTCATCCGAGAAGAATGGGGCTGATTTAGCAATATCAGCTCATTCCTGTATGAAAAATAAGCCCCTCTCCCCTATTTTTTATTTATTTTTTTTTGCATACGAAGTTAGCACACTGCAAAAATATATACGTTACTTTTCTTACTTAGCTTTTTTGTCTTCTTTGCAGCCTAAATATAAAACAAATCTTAAATCAAGAATAATAACAATTATTGTCTTGTTTTCTAAATTAAAAAAGCAAGTTTTTGCTCGAAACAAGCAAAATAATCTTGTTTTCTGTTTGAAATACCGAATCACTTTAGTTTAAAGACGTTTTAAATCTCGTTACTTTCAGTTGCGTTACTCTCTGATAAATGCGGAAAGTTGAGATCATTTACCTGCTTGAAGCATAGGGCCATACAGAAGAAAAACACAGAGCAGAGCAAAGATCTTCGTCGCCACACTCCTCCCCATGACTGAAAGCCTTTACGAGTGTAAATCTGAATAATTACTCTTTTTTAAATCACTGAACGCAGAAGCTCTCAGTAGTCACAGAAATAGCGGATGCTGTTTTAACCAATCAGAAAACAGAACGCTGTGTATCTGGGCAGAACTGCAGAGGCTTAACCCACATCAAGTGTTTTAGTCTGTCAGTGTTCAATGAATAAATACATTTATCATAGATTTACGCATTAAACAATTCTTTCACACAGTTATAGTATACCTTAGATGTTGAAAACAATATGGTGAACAGTTAATGTTCAATGAATAATTAATAAAAATCATTAATGATAATATATATTTTTTTAAATTAAATCTTCTGCTAAGTTGTAATGTTTGGTTTATTTTATTCGTTCTCAAAGGTAGTGTGTATTGGCATGATTCCCACATCAAGTAATTTGTAAACACTGGTTTATTCACATAGATATTCAAACTCACAGATATTTCTAACACTAAATAAAGCACAGTCAGCACCTGAGATCTGTCATAGTCTGTATGCTGTCCTTCTTATAGAAAGTAGAAACCTTCAAACAACCATCATGAACGGATACGACAAAAACAACCAAACAGTACGAATAAACAGCATTTAAGAAGAAACACATTACAGAGCAATAACTGTCAGACATCCGCCGATACCATAAATTAATTTGATACAATTACAATGTTCATTTTGTCATTATAGAAATGAAGTCAGTGTAAAAGAACGCCATATATACAGTATTCACAGATTAAGACATTCAAGGATACATATTTGATCGAGTACACTGGATAATTATCAGTATATGTGACTATTCCTCATATGCTCTGGTTTAGTTTCATTGCCACTTAGAAACGCTGTAAGTGTGTCCGGGCTGGCTCTTTAGAGGTAGAATAATAGTACGATTGGAAAACCCAGATCTAACCGGCTTCATGGTACAAGGCCCAGCTCTCTTCATATAAACGTATTTTACTTTGAGCACTTGGTATAAAAACATCAATGGCTTCTGTCTTCACGCAGTTAATGCTGCACTGTTTCCATTTGCCCCGAGTGTTTCTTATTGCACTATTCCTGTAGCGTTGTTTCATGTGTCAACATACCTTACATAAGAACATAATACATATAATTATTTGTGTATATGTAGCACCGTGGTCCTGTCGTTCCTTTGTATGTCTCTACATATAGCAAAATAACAATTAAACTTATATGACTTAAAAAAAAATCCATATTACATGAATCATGAGACAGAAAGAGAGAGAATATGATTACAAGCCAACTCAAAATATAATGTTTGTCAGGATTATCAGTGTTGAATATGATGATTACCAGCAATCTTTCATTACAAACCCTCGTCTAACTTTGCACCAGCGTTGACCTCTTGTGGTTGTACCGGTGTTTTTGTTTCTGTTGACTCCTGAAACACAGGCATATATAGTTATTGAATTATGTATTGGAAGTAGTAAAGTACATGATATTTAACGTGTGCTGCACTAATGCCATGTGAAGAAACTCACTGATATTTCATTTAAATATACGTATATTGAAGATCCACAGATCTGAGGTCTCAGCGTCTGTTCTGTCGGAGAAACAGGGACATGTGCATCTAGTGCTTTGGTATGAATCCACTCAAAAACTGCCTGATATATATTAAATCAATCGCTTAAGATGGCATCTGTTGTATGGTTTAGATAGGATTCTTCAGAATTAGCTGCGGATGCATTTGTAGGGGTTACAAATATTAAGTAAATGTCATTAATGTGTGACCTATGTGGTGTATTAATTAAGTATGATCTTTTTTGGGGGGGGGGGGTGCTGTTCAAACAATACACAGACTCAGAAAGTGAAGCAGCAGCTTCGTGCCCTGTGTCTTTATTGACATTAATCATTAATATCTTCCCTCACCAGACGGCGAAAACCACAACAATATCTAGCACGAAGGCAGTGCAGTGCTATTCTCAGAAATGATGTTTAATACAGCTGAATACATATCTAAATAGGAGTTATGTTCAGAGTCAGATGGGTAGTGTCTGATTAACTCATTAATAAAACACACTACATTGTGCATAAAATGTATTAGATATTGATATTATATCTACCTTTTTTTTGGAGAAACTCCAGCATTCTCTTGAGCTTAATATACAGTATGTCTATATTAATTTGGACATATTCAAAATAAAGCGTTTTAATTTCAAATCTCTCTCCATCCCCACTTAAGTGTACTGAAGTCCACACTCAAATGTACTTCGCAAAACTTAGAAGCTCAGTTGATACAAGACACCAGACAAAATAAAGTTCTTCTGAGACAGTCATTTTAATAGCCCAATATCCCACCATGCACTGCTGCATCCCAGTCATGCCCAAAGTCCATATTCGGTCTGAAATGAAACGGTCGTGTTTAGCTGCAGGATACGAGATATAAACTCTACCACTACTAAAGCGAAACAGGAAACTCATGAATATTCATGCATGTCTCAGACAACACTGGCAAGGCTTGTATGCAAATAAACGAGGCTGAATCCAGCTTCTTATTGACACCTAAAAAACTTCTTATTCACTTATACAGTAAACATGTCTGATATATAATGACACACACACACACATATATTTTGTATTTATTTTTGTATTATAATGGACAAGCACCCTGTGAAACTTTCAGCACACTCTTGGAGAAAACACGGTACAGTAACCAACAATGGCTCGTTCAGTTTAATTCAAATGTATTTATTTTTATTAACACATTTCACAACACATATTGTTTCAGAGTAGCTTTACAGAAAATGCACGTTTTTCTGTTACACAACCAGAATAGTCTTAACACGAGTGGGTATCAGAAAGAACAGTTTAAATCTAGTACAAATTATAGTATTTACAAACACCACATTTAAGCAAATTCTGTGTGCGTTTTAAAGCAATGAAAACGCCATCATTTTGTATCTGGAGTCCTCTATTCACAGGTGCTGGGACATATGAAGGCTTCATAAGAGGCTAGATTAAAACAAAAGTATTCATTATTGCACTCAAAGGATGACAAGTTCAATAATTCATAAATAATGTCATTAAATTTAATGTTGACATAATAGTTTATTTTTCGTTTCTGAAAAAGAGACACAAATAGAATAAGTGCAGTGTGCTGTCAGAGTGACTCTACCGCTGTATGTCGTGTTGTACACTATATAGAGACGGAGATGCCAGAACTGTCACTGATATAATGTGTGCTGTAGCACGATACTACCATATTTCTTCAAAAGCAGATCGTGGAGACATCTTTATCGTCCACGATCAAAAATCGTCATATCGCACACCCCTACATACAATCACCCCCTAACCTTTTGCATCATCTGACAGAGATTTGCTTACAAATAAATATGACCTGTGCTGGCAAAATGAGTCAGAGTGCACACGAGCTGATTTCGAGTTACAGGCAAAAGAAGTGAAAGATGTTGATTTTGGCATTCGACATCATCATGTCATTAAGGAGACTTCAGGAGGAGCAGGAGATTCTTGTTGCAGAGATGGACAACCATAGGAAATATCTTTCGACTCGTGCTGATACCCTCAGAGGACTGTCCTGCTTGTATGCCAGTGAGACACTGAAAAGTACGTATTTGTAATATATCTCACAAAAGACTCAGTTCCAGTTCCAAGGCTGAGAAAGAATGTTGTAAGTTCGTTGAGCCATCATAACTGATAAACTACAAACCCGATTCCAAAAAAGTTGGGACACTGTACAAATTGTGAATAAAAAAGGAATGCAATAATTTACAAATCTCATAAACTTATATTTTACTCACAATAGAATATAGATAACATATCAAATGTTGAAAGGGAGACATTTTGAAATATCATGCCAAATATTGGCTAATTTTGGATTTCATGAGCGCTACACATTCCAAAAAAGTTGGGACAGGTAGTAATAAGAGGCCGGAAAAGTTAAATGTACATATAAGGAACAGCTGGAGGAACAATTTGCAACTTATTAGGTCAATTGGCAACATGATTGGGTATAAAAAGAGCCTCTCAGAGTGGCAGTGTCTCTCAGAAGTCAAGATGGGAAGAGGATCACTAATTCCCCCAATGCTGCGGCGAAAAATAGTGGAGCAATATCAGAAAGGAGTTTCTCAGAGAAAAATTGCAAAGAGTTTGAAGTTATCATCATCTACAGTGCATAATATCATCCAAAGATTCAGAGAATCTGGAACAATCTCTGTGCGTAAGGGTCAAGGCCGGAAAACCATACTGGATGCCCGTGATCTTCGGGCCCTTAGACGGCACTGCATCACATACAGGAATGCTACTGTAATGGAAATCACAACATGGGCTCAGGAATACTTCCAGAAAACATTGTCGGTGAACACAATCCACCGTGCCATTCGCCGTTGCCGGCTAAAACTCTATAGGTCAAAAAAGAAGACATATCTAAACATGATCCAGAAGCGCAGGCATTTTCTTTGGGCCAAGGCTCATTTAAAATGGACTGTGGCAAAGTGGAAAACTGTTCTGTGGTCAGACGAATCAAAATTTGAAGTTCTTTTTGGAAAACTGGGATGCCATGTCATCCGGACTAAAGAGGACAAGGACAACCCAAGTTGTTATCAGCGCTCAGTTCAGAAGCCTGCATCTCTGATGGTATGGGGTTGCATGAGTGCGTGTGGCATGGGCAGCTTACACATCTGGAAAGGCACCATCAATGCTGAAAGGTATATCCAAGTTCTAGAACAACATATGCTCCCATCCAGACATCGTCTCTTTCAGGGAAGAGCTTGCAGTTTCCAACATGACAATGCCAGACCACATACTGCATCAATTACAACATCATGGCTGCGTAGAAGAAGGATCCGGGTACTGAAATGGCCAGCCTGCAGTCCAGATCTTTCACCCATAGAAAACATTTGGCGCATCATAAAGCGGAAGATGCGACAAAGAAGACCTAAGACAGTTGAGCAACTAGAAGCCTGTATTAGACAAGAATGGGACAACATTCCTATTCCTAAACTTGAGCAACTTGTCTCCTCAGTCCCCAGACGTTTGCAGACTGTTATAAAAAGAAGAGGGGATGCCACACAGTGGTAAACATGGCCTTGTCCCAACTTTTTTGAGATGTGTTGATGTCATGAAATTTAAAATCAACTTATTTTTCCCTTAAAATGATACATTTTCTCAGTTTAAACATTTGATATGTCATCTATGTTGTATTCTGAATAAAATATTGAAATTTGAAACTTCCACATCATTGCATTCTGTTTTATTCACAATTTGTACAGTGTCCCAACTTGTTTGGAATCGGGTTTGTATTTTGATTTAACTGTTAGTAAGAGTCTGATTTGTACTAAATGCCATATTCCTATAACTACATAGAGGATGTGTCCTGTCTAATCATTAAAGTAAAAAGTAGCCTAGTAATGAAAACGTTGTTGGCAATCTTGCTTTCTTGGAACTCTTTCAACGTTCCAATTTAGAATTTCCAGCCCGCATATGTAATTACTATGTAAAGGGGGCATATTAAATACAAATTAGTCCAACTATGACTTTTCTGAAAGACTAAAGTTTTTGCGTTAGTATTAGGGACGGCTCTATTAAACATGCACAACAATGATGGCTGTTTCTAAAGTTTCTAAGGGAGGCTTAATGTTGTTTTGTTATTTCATTCTTCTTTTAAGATTCGCAATGTGGCCTAAGTGAAGAGGGTTTGAAAGGTCTGCAGAGCATCATCCACAGAAAGCAACGTAAAATCAGAGAAATGAGGGTGCAAGCAAGAGACTGATACACCTGCAAGTTTTGCCTGGAGCAGAGAACATCAACTACTTAAACAAACTATCAGCTGATGACTTCTACATTTCTGATGACGAACTGTAATCCGCAAGACTGTGAAACCTTTTTTTTTTTCTTGACAGTGTCCTTGACCCTGAATCTAAAGCATGTAATAAAATCTGCCGTTGATCACCTTATAAATATAACCAAAGTGTAGTGTCCGTCTTTTTTCACTGACATGAATGCATGCATGCCTCTACAAGCAGTCCGTGGTGGAAATACTGTATGAAAGTATAGATTTGAGGTACTCTATTTGTTTCTTCTCATGCCACTGTGTAGTTGTGCTAGGCTACCGTTCAAAGAAAAACTTGCAGCTCATGAAGAAATTGTAAAATATGACATTTTGGTACAAATAAAACTACTCTGTGGTTTATACTTACAGTATAAGTACACCAAAAATAATTAGTCAATTTGTTAATTATAAGTTGATGATTTTAAAACAAAAAAATGTTTCCATGGGTCCATTTTTTTAGTTGTGTAAGCCTGGTGCCAGTATGTCTGCCCCCCCCCCCCCCCCCCCCCCCCCCCCCCCCCCCCCCCCCCCCCCCCCCCCCCCCCCCCCCCCCCCCCCTCTCGAGAGGACAAAAGGCCCTCCTGAAATCAACAGGAACTATCTCTTGCATATGTAACAGCAGCATCCAAGACGTAACACACCGGGTGGTCCACACCCTGTACTGACGGTCTCATCATCTCCCCCCCTCTCCTCATTACCTAGAATTCACTGAAAAACCCATGCAATGTAATATGTACAAAAAAGTAACCATACATGTTTGATATCATTTGAAATGTCTCAGTGCGCCTGGTAAAATGGTCTCATTCTCCCAATCATAATGAAAAGCTAAAAGAAGTTCTAAAGTATGAGAAGTCCTACAACTTAAAGGTGTGCCCTCCCCCTGATTCCTCTAGTCAAAACCACCTCCTGTATGTAAATAAGTATTCTCTGCCACAGGAGATCAAGAAGCCATTTGGTTGCAAATTCTAAAGTCTAATTATAATACCACCATTTGGTGGGCTTATTGAATTATCTGGGTTTATAAGGAAACGGGTCACAAAGTTCTGGGCGTCTGTAGGTTGACTGCCCACACAATCACTTGTGTGTAGTTTTCATTGCCAGGTAGTATTGTTAACTGATGATTCTATTCTTGTAACATTGGAGTTTTGAATTATTGCTTCGATTACCTGGTCAATAAATTGTAACGTTTGATTCTATTCTAACTGCCTCTAAAGATTGCTTTCTCCCTAATAGATTAGCGGATCGGTATATTTCCGCAAGCCTGCGTCAGTTTTAACGACGGCTAATATCCGGCATCTTTTCAAGTGTACTTGGATGCAGGGGTGGGTTAATTCCGTTTAGGGACGGCGAATGCCGTCTGGTCAGACTAAACTTGGGTACGCCTATACCTCTGACTTTTGATTTAATGTTACTTTAAACAAGGACTTGACCAATCCAAAGCTATTACAAGTGTGGTACATTGATCTGCTAACATATCTGATAGTGGCCAAAAACCTTTACTGAAGTAAACAATTGAACTGAAGTTCTGAGGGGGCTCCAAGGGGGTTATTCGATATCTCTGATTGTGTACGTGTGAATTAACGGCAAATCTTAGATACATAACCATAATTTACCTCTGATTGATGACCGGGCCTGACGAGATTGTGTCCGTGAGACCTTTGAAAAACTGGGCCTCTGAGCGATATAGTTTCCCTACATCTGAGCGGATAAAGTATTAAAAAGAGCTGAAAAGAATAATCAATCATTCGTTCATGTTTTAATGATGCACAGATATCATTAAAACCTTTTCATTTATGGAGTCAGATGAAATAACGAGACAAAATATATAAGAAAAAGTGTTCCATTTTAATGTTCTTGTTGTGTCGTGAAAAGGAAAGACTGTAATACGCAAAGCCCTTCACCCGCTGAACGACTGCCGTCATTGGGTCGATTGAGCCGGGCCTTACAGTTGCTTAATTGCTATGCTATGTTTCAACTGTTCACAGTATTTGTGATGATATCTTTTTGGGTAATGTGTAATTTCTCACTATTTTCATAATTTTTATGGATGGAGAAAATAATTAGCAAATTAACTCATATTGACAATGATCATTAGATACAGTTATCTACAAAATAGTTCAAAATGATCTCCACCTCAACCAACTACAAGACTAAACAATCATGAGTAATAATAATCAAACGAAATATGATTCACAGGGGGATATTAATGTGAGGTCTTCATCCCTGGGATGGGGAAAAACACCTGGGACCACATCATGCCTGTGTCCTAGTGTAGGGTGCTGTATAACAATCAAAATCTGTTTGGAAACATGGACAAGCATGACAAAAAAAATCATGATGAGGAATCATTATTTCCCAACACTAAATGCAAGTTCACCCATTGCCATTTTGCTAAAGGAAAATGAATGATATATATAAAGAATTAATATGTTGTAATATTTCTGTATGCTCTTTTCAGAGTCTTACCTAACATAAGCATGATGTGAATACAGAAAGGGGCAGAAATAAATTCAAATGTTCAGGCATAAATGTGACAACAGGTTGTTGTCCATGACACGGATAGTACGTCTGTATAGGTTTTATTGCCCTTTCACCACCAGGGGACCAGAAGTTGCCCCCAGAAGAAGAAAAAACGGCACATTTCAAATGCCTGTAACTCAAAATCCAATGAGCATATCAAAGGGAAAAACACTTATCCTATATTTGATAAATAATGTTGGACACGGTTTTCTCACATTTACAGAAAGTTTGTAAAAAAGTGTTTTAAAAAGTGTTCTTAGTAAAATACCAAATTTCCACCTGGCTCTCAAATATATCGTAAATATTTGCACAATGAACATATTTAGACATCCCTTTGTTCATTAAATATAGCATTTACTTTATTTAATTACTAAAAGGTTTTTAAACTACGTTACCCATAAGCCTTTGTCACTCTATCGATGGGACATGGCACTGTAAATTGTAGTTCCTTTCTTACGCTGTAGGGTTAGGGCTAGGATTTCGGTAAATGGGTAATTTCTTGCAACATAGCAATCCGTTATTGTTCAATGACAGTATTACTGAAGTCATAATGTCAGTAAAACATCGTTTGCTACATGAAGCACCTTGTATTTTTGCCTAAAAGTTAGTCCAGCCACAACATGTCAAAATCCACTTCACACTTACTTGTCCAAATATGGTCATACAGGATCTTCCAGCTGAAGGTGGGTTATACCAGAAGGTTAGTTAAATATTTGTTTCTTCTCATTAAAAATTTGCTAATTTGCATAGTTATAGATTTCTATCCGGGGCTAACCTGATGTAGAAACATATTAGTGAATCTTTTTTCAAAGCAAGGGCACATTGATTTCCATGGTATGAACCGGATATACAATATATATTTAGCTACAGCGATAGCGGGATGCCTGTCAAACGCATACACTGTAAAAAAAATGGACGTAGTGTCCGTGACGTCACCCATAGGTTACTGAAGAGGATTTTTTAAGCTCAAAGTGGGCGGAGCCGGCCGTCACCATCTTGGCAGCGTGTCACTCCCGGATAATCGAAAATGAGCAAAAAGGCGGGAGGTGGGTGGAGCTAGTTGCCAAAACCACGCCCACCTAGCACGACAGTGGTGACAGCAGCAGCAATCCACCTGTCACTCAAGTGGCCACGCCCTTAATTATGCAGAACTTTTAAGCTGTTACGTTGCTTAAAAAAGTCGGTTGCTAACAAGTTGCTAAATGGGACTACAGGCGCTGTCGGAGACATTCAACGTCATCACGCCGAACAGTTTATCAATTTAAAGTATTTTCCAGTTGTAGTTTAATTTGTAATACAATTCATTTTAGAATAACCAATGAATAGTTTCCCACATTTTATATTGTTGTTCGACTATGTTTTTATGCTTTGTCACGAAACGCGACACTCGTCTTCGGATGGAAGATGCTCGTTTTATCACTTATGCGGAGACGCTGGGCTCGTACCTTAAACTCATATCACGATTATTACATGTAAACACCACATTTACCGGCTTTACGTGGTGAAAGTGAAACTTTAATAATGCATAGTGCTTGAAGCAATGTTAAAATGAAATGTGTACGGCCACGTGAAGCTGTTAGAAAGCATATAGACTTATAGATTTCCAAGAAGCACGGATAAAATAACATATTGTGTACTCACCCGAAAAAAATGAGCTGAAATGAAGTGCTTAATCTTACCATATCCAAAAACTTGCTCACTCTGCTGATGCGGCGATACGTTTTTAATTCATAATAATCAAGGAATTATTGATTTTTAATGCACCTTCGAAATGTACAGAAATACGTGCTTCCACATGTCCTTCTGTTGTGATTATTTAATTTATTCACTATACTATTTATAACTAATGTCTCATTTCAGTTTTAGTTTGGCTCTAGTTTTGTATTTATTCCAGTTTATATGAAACGGTTCATGTAGCGTGGATTCAAATTCATATACATAGTAAATACTTTTCACTGAACATGTTAAAAATAAGTTTGAGAAAGTTGTCGGGAGCGCGGTTGGCGTTGAAGGCGAGCGGCCGTGCTGCAGTAGTTCGTTTATAGCTTAAGTTTAACTTTTTAGTTCTGGCGCTTTTATTTAGGCTTAAAAATTCGTCACATTTAAATTATTTTGTGAATCTCGATGGACAAAACGTGTAAGTTTCATAAATTATGATTGAACACAGAGCTTATGTTTTGTGATAATCCAAAAGCCTATGGAAAAATCCCAATTGGCTTTTTGTGGAGGAAACCAGTTTCATGCTAACAGCCGACCTGCCTACAGAGTGACATCATAACCCCCCCCCACTCTATTACTTCTCATGTGAGTCCGTTTTGGACTTTCTGCACGAGAGCGCCCTCTGGCTTCGAGTATGAATGAAACATACGTGATGTGAGAGTGTTCAGCGCTCCGTGATGTTCACATCGTTTTGGATACGAATAAAACGACTATCTTTTCTCTTTTAACTTAAATTTAGATTTACTAACATTGGCCCTTGAAAATCTCTACTTTAACACAGTTGACTGAGAAAAAGTGCAGGGTAAGAGTTTAGGTTGTATTAAAAGTCGGGGGGACACCTCCCCTGCGTATTGTACACCCCCGCTACAGGGAGCCACCGCAGAGGGATGAAAGAGCCGCGGGTTACCGACCCCTGCTTTAGCCTATTAATGTAATGGCTATAGAAAATACCCAACCCCCCGGATTCTGTTGACCTACTTGTCTCATTATTCATTGTGTGAGGTGTCAACTGCAGCAGGAAAGACAATGAACAGGAAGACAGGAACTAAAACATTTAAAAGTGACACAGCTGATTCAGAAGAAGGAATTACAGCCAGCTCCGTGTGGACCAAGTATTCGTGCACATGAACGTTATTTATTCATTTTCAAGTATTTATGTTTTTATTTCAACTATTTATGAATGCCACAGTCAATAAATAAATAAAATACAGAATACATCAAAACAGTCAAACTAGACCTGCGACTCAGATTTGACAGTTTTTGATGAATTCAATATTTTAATTGGACTCTAAAGCTGTTGTGTGAGTGTTATCAGCTGTGAGAGTTGCACGACAGGAATAAACTCGTCACCTACAAACTAAATGGTCACTCTCA
The DNA here is from genome assembly GCA_027422435.1 of Schizopygopsis pylzovi. Classification (NCBI taxonomy): domain Eukaryota; kingdom Metazoa; phylum Chordata; class Actinopteri; order Cypriniformes; family Cyprinidae; genus Schizopygopsis; species Schizopygopsis pylzovi. The sequence goes on along the minus strand of JAPDDL010000432.1, from coordinate 14,148 downwards.
CCTATGAGCTGCTTGTTCACCCAACATATCAAACCACATTTCCAAACACAACCAACCGCAGAAGGTTTCAGTTTGACTCAGATGTTCAGCTGCCAGTACAACAATGTGAGATGGGTAGATGGTATTAAAATAGGCTAATAGTTTACTCAAAAATGAAGAAAAAATAGGTCATCGTTTATTCACCCTCATTTTGTCCCAAACCTGCATTAACTTCTTTCTTCTGTTAAACACACACACACACACACACACACACACACACACACACATATGTATATATATTGAAGAATGTTGGTAACTCAACAGTTGCTGGTCCCCATTGACTCCCATAGAATGGAAAAATACAATGGAAGTCAATGGCTACCAGCAACTGTTGGGTTACCAACATGTATCTTCTTTTGAAAATGTTCAGGGTTAAATGATAGAACAAAGATTAAAAAGAGTCAGACAAGCATTTATACATAAGCATATGTCATTTTCAAAGAGCGTGTGTATTTCACCCACTATAGGAGGGTCAAGCGCTGACGTGGGAGGATTCACAGCTCAAGTGTTTTCACAACTGAACAACTAAAGAAAATTATTCACATGCTTGTTTTGTGCTGTTGGCATCTGATTGGTAAGTTGAAAATATGTGTTTTTGGTCTAAATATGATTAACGTTCTTCACAGGTTTTAACAGTCATGTAAAATGATGGAAATTGCTATAGTGAAGGTTACTTCAATGTCATGGTTTACAAATGTACATCACGTCGGGACAATTCTTTTTTAAAATATCAATCAATCAAAATGTATTTATAAAGCACAATACAAACTACAGTAGTTGACCACTGTGCTGTACAAACCTTGCTAAAAAACATAGGTTTTGACCGTAATACACTAAAGAGACTTTAAGGACAGTTATAAGCCCTTGAAAAAAAGGTATGTTTTTACTATAGATTTAAATTCAGATTCTGAAGAAACTAATCGGAGGAAGACTAATCCATTATTTTGGCCCAGCAATTGAAAAGGCACGGTTACTCCTCAACTTCAATCTAGATCTGGACACCATCAACACCCTTCTCCGAAGACCTCAGCGGTCTAGAAGATTATCGCCGGGGAATTCAAACGTTGATGAGTATTTTTATTCTTTTAATGATAAGTGTTTGAATATTTTGGACTCCGTTGCACCAATGAAGGCAAAGCGCAAAAAAAAAAAAAAATCTGAACCATGGTTTAATGACTCAATTCGTTCGCTCTGACAAATATGTAGGAGATATGAACGCAAATGGCTTAAGGATAAACTGCAGATCTCCTATGATCTTTTAAGGGACTCTCTCTCTCATTTCCAGAAAGCTGTGAAGTTAGCAAAATCTAAATATCTGTCTGAAATTATTAATAACTCCCACTGCCCAAGAACTATTTTCTCCACAATTGATTATGTTCTTAACCCAACAGTAGATGTTTTTGTTGATGTATCTGAAACACTGTGTGAAAACTTTTTGACATTTTTTTGTGGAGAAGGTAGATAGGTTGAGATCTCAAGTTTTGCAATCTGTCTCTGATATCATAGAGAGGCCATGGAGCTCTGCAAAGTGGTCTAATTTTCAACCTGTTACCATTTCTGCCTGTAAAGATATAATTGAGCATCTGAGACCCACCGTGTGTCCTTATGATGTTATGCCAGCTCGCTTTTTAAAGCAGGTTGTACACATTGTTGGTTCTGATGTGTTAAATTTAGTTAATCTGAGTCTGAGTACCGGAATAGTTCCCGATAGTCTGAAATGTGCCTTAATAACGCCAATTTAAAAAAAAGCCACATTCAGACATGTAGATTTTTTCTAACTTTAGACCTGTTTCCAATTTATCTTTTATGTCCAAAATTTTGGAGAAGGTTGTTCTAGTTCAGCTACAAGTCTTTTTGAGATCTAACCAAATCTACGAAATGTTCCAATCTGGTTTCAGGAAATTACACAGTACAGAAACAGCTCTCTTAAAAGTTTAAAATTATATTTTAATGTCAATAGATGCTGGAAATGCTGTTGCTTTGATCTTACTAGACCTAAGCTCAGCTTTTGACATGGTCGATCACAATTTATTACTTTCTCGTTTAAAAAATTGTGTTGGTCTGAGAGGTACTGTTTTAAATTGGTTCCAGAGCTTCTTAACGAACCGAAAATTCTCTGTATGCACTGGACAATATACCTCTTCTAGTGCCCCTCTGACTTGTGGTGTCCCCCAGGGTTCCATTCTTGCTCCAACTTTATTCATGATTTATATGTTGCCGATGGGTTCTATTTTTAAGAAATATGATATATCTTTTCACTTATATGCTGATGATACACAGTTGTATCTTTCTTTTAAACCTGGTGATAAAAATGCATTAGCAAAGTTGTTTGTATGTATTGAGGAACTTAAATCATGGCTTATGAGTAATTTCTTGACACTTAATGAAGGTAAAACCGAGGTGATTCTTTTTGGACCTAGTGATGCCTTTTCTTTTAATTCTTATAATCTCGATATTGGCAATTTGGCCCAGTGGATTACTCCTTGTGTAAGGAATCTGGGTGTCTTATTTGATTCCAGTCTAAAGTTTGATAAACAGATAAACAGTGTAGTCAGGTCATGCTTTTTTCATCTTCGACGTTTGGCTAAAGTTAAAACTCTTCTCTCAACACAGACATTTGAAAAAGTAATCCATGCATTTGTGACATCTAGATTAGACTATTGCAATTCGCTGTACTATGGGATAAATCAGTCCTCCATGGAGCGATTGCAAATGGTTCAAAATGCAGCAGCCAGGCTATTGACCGGCACGCGTAAATTTCAGCACATTACTCCCATTCTGACCACATTACAGTGGCTACCAGTTAAACTTAGAGTGGAATATAAAATTTTAACATTGGTTTTTAAAGCACTTAATAATCTTGCACCAATCTACCTCACTGAGTTGTTGCAAACAGACAAATCTGTGAGGCCACTCAGATCCAGATTTTTGGGAAATTTATCAATGCCTAGGTCCAGATTGAAACACCGTGGTGATCGAGCCTTTGTAATTGTGGGTCCTACACTCTGGAACAATCTTCCGGTTGCCATCCGAACGACGACTTCTCTATCTATTTTTAAAGTTATGCTTAAATCTCATCTTCTTGATCGATTTGCGGCAAATCAATGAAGGGTTTTTGTATCTATCTACTGGGATTCTATTATCTTATAATTTTGCTCTGTTGTATTGTTGTTTACTTTGCTTTGTAAAGCACTTTGGTCAACTCTAAGTTGTGTATAAATGTGCTATATAAAAAAAAGAGATGTATTTGGGTTTAAAAGATCACTGAGATATTCAAGAGCGTTCCACTCGGAACTTTAAAACAAACTGTAACATTCTAAACTGGATTCTGTAAAGGCTGGAATACACTACATTACTTTTACAATCTGAACAGATTTTTAAAACACTATAAACACTATACAACTTTATAAATGGTGATAAAGGAAAACTGGGCATCATACACTATGTGTCTGAAGATCATACACTACCAGACTTTACAGTTGTTCCGATCACAACGAACTCACGCAGAAATGTGCACCTTGTTGTTAGGAGACACATGACAAATGAAAACATATGTGTTCTAAAATCAGCTGAAAATATCAAACATGTTTGATCTCCTCCGACTGAATATAATCAAAGCCTGAAGCTAAAAAATCTGAGTCTGTGACTATAATACACTATGAGATTTGCTGTGGAATCTGTAATCTGCAGACTAGCTCTGACTTTCCTCAACTAGCGTCAACTTGTTCAGACTGTACAATCGGGGGGGAAATCAGGGAAAAAATCACGCAGTGTATTCCAGGCTTAACAGACCGACAACCAGTGCAAAGAGCATAGTACGGGAGAGATATGATAAAATCTGCGGGTGCCAGTCAAAGTCTGCCTGCCGCATTTTGAACCATCTGGAGTCGATTTATGTTTAATTGATTAATTCCCACATAAAGGGAATTATAATAATCAAGCCGTGATGACACAAAAGCATGGACCACTCTCTCCAACTCTTTAATCGACAAAAAAACTCATTGCTTTGGATAGCAATCTTAATTGTAAGAAACTGGATCTGACTACAGCATTGATCTGTTTATCGAGTGCAGAATCAAAGTTAACATCCAGTTAACCCAGAGTCAACTGATTCCATTGAGTCAACTGATTCCATTGAGTCAACTGATTCCATTGAGTCAACTGATTCCATCGAGTCAACTGATTCCATCGATTAAACTGATTCCATCGATTCAACTGATTCCATCGAGTCAACTGATTCCATCGATTCAACTGATTCCATCGAGTCAACTGATTCCATCGATTCAACTGATTCCATCGATTCAACTGATTCCATTGAGTCAACTGATTCCATTCAGTCAACTGATTCCATCGATTCAACTGATTCCATCGATTCAACTGATTCCATCGATTCAACTGATCCCATCGATTCAACTGATTCCATCGATTCAACTGATTCCATCGATTCAACTGATTCCATCGATTCAACTGATCCCATCGATTCAACTGATTCCATCGATTCAACTGATTCCATCGAGTCAACTGATTCCATTCAGTCAACTGATTCCATTGAGTCAACTGATTCCATCGATTCAACTGATTCCATTGAGTCAACTGATTCCATTGAGTCAACTGATTCCATCGATTCAACTGATTCCATTGATTCAACTGATTCCATTGAGTCAACTGATTCCATTGTGTCAACCGATTCCATTGAGTCAACTGATTCCATGGAGTCAACCGATTCCATCGATTCAACTGATTCCATTGTGTCAACCGATTCCATTGAGTCAACTGATTCCATGGAGTCAACCGATTCCATCGATTCAACTGATTCCATCGAGTCAACTGATTCCATTGAGTCAACTGATTCAACTGATTCCATTGAGTCAACTGATTCAACTGATTCCATTGAGTCAACTGATTCCATTGATTCAACTGATTCCATTGAGTCAACTGATTCCATTGAGTCAACTGATTCCATTGAGTCAACTGATTCCAGTTATAAATAACAATAAAATAACAATCAGGTCCCCCCGAAGACCCAAACACAAATACTACTAATATAAATGTCCCATACATAACATACAAAGGCATTGACAATATCAAGATACATTTTTCATGTTATAATAGCCTTTATGCTGCACATTTAGTTACAAACTACAGATAATGTCAGGCTTTGTCGACCACCAGAGGTCTTAATATGTGTGAAATCTGTTTGTTCGTCAGGTGTGTTTGGTGAATCAGTGTCAGTGATGGAGGGAGATTCTGTCACTTTAAAAACGAATGCTACTGAAGCACAACAAGTTGACGACATACTGTGGCAGTTTGGATCTGAAAAGACTCTCATAGCTAAAGTTAAAAAACTAGAGCAAATCTTCTCTACATTTGACGGTCCTGACGGGAGATTCAGAGACAGACTGAAGCTGGACAATCAGACTGGATCTCTGACCATCACAAACATCACAACTGAACACGCTGGACTCTGGACACTGCACACGCGAAGCAACATAGTTGCATGTAATAATGATAAACAACATAGAAAAACTATGGAAAATCCTCTTAAGCTTAGCTAAACAAAAGTGTGTATGGATACACACTTGTGTACAGCATCGTACACATTTGCAGTTGTACTCTGCGAATTTTGGACTATTATCAGGGCTCTCAAGTCTCACGCATTCACCGTGACACAACAACCAGTTGACACGCCACACCTTGTGTTTCTCACGCTGAGAAGGGATAACGTGTCCCGCTATATATATAATTAATAGACGAGGGAATACAGAGGAAAGTTCTCTGCCGAGTTCATATCTGTCTCGAGTTATACAGAGTTAAGTGCCACCTAACAGCCAATCAGAAATTAGAATGTTGTTGTTTCTGGGTAGATTACGCGATTCTGCCGCAACATGGATGCGCGTAGGTGACCCCTTCAGATTTATTTTTATTTTAAGATTTTAAGCAGTAAATAACAAAAATCCCCAACTGCTTTGCAACCAGAGGCTTTTACTTTTATTTATTTATTTAGCACACACTTTTATCCAAAGCGACTTACAAATGAGGACATTATAGAAGCAATCAAAACCAACAAAAGAGCAACAACATGCAAGTGCTATTACAAGTCCTGGTTAGCCGAACGCAGTACACGTAGGAGGGACTACGTGTTTTACTTGGTTTTGTCTTCCTGAAAGGAAAGTACTAGAGATGTTATAACAGCTGGTGTATCTGATAAAACAATTCATCAAAATAAAATAATTGTTTTATATATTTTTAAAAAAGTATCAAAAATAACAAAGAAATTTGGCCCCAAACATGCCAACTGAACAGCAGTGGCAAAAATTTTTTTTTCTTTTTGATACATTTGTATTTTTAAACACAAATATTTTTTATTTTATTAGAATTAATTTGTCTTTCATCAGATTTACCAGATGTTATCATTTCTATTTGTGCTGGTCAATTATGAACAATAGGTCAAATTGAACTGCTAGCAAAAACTTGGGTGCTGTAAATATTTGAGTGACTCCTACCCTTTGCTTGACCCCTCCCATTTGAGTGAGTCCTCCCCTTAGCTTGACCCCTCCCACTTGAGTAACTCCTCCCCTTTGTGTGGCCCCTCCCATTTGAGTGACTCCTCCCCTTTGTGTGGCCCCTCCCCTAATCTCACTCCAAACTTTAGCTATAACTTGAGAGCCCTGTATTATTTAGCAAGTAGTTCAGCACCCTTTCTCTGGACATAATGGGTGGAGCTCCACCTCTAACTCCACCCATTGGCCCTGCAGTTAGCAGCCTCTCTTAATTTTTGTGTTGTTTATATACTTATATATTGTTACGGTTACTCCTAGAAAATATACATGCGGTCCTACAGATAAAAACAAGCCAATTCATCAAGTAAACGTCAGCGATCATTAAAGCATGCTTAAGTTAACTATGTTAAAATCTTGAAATCGGTCAAAGATTTGTTTTGTTTTTTAAAGAAAGAAAAACATCAATAAGGTCTTATAAATGTTGAATTCTGAGTGAATTTGATGCAAATTTGTCTAAATGTTTTTTTAAATGCTCAGCGGTTCCTGACTGAGTTTGTGTTTCCTTGCAGAAATCAAAAGAACCCGTGAATGCAAATATCGGCATGACAAATCAATGTTCAGATGAATGTTTGAGCTCATCCGGACGCCTGCCTCACACGTCTTAGTTCATGTATTCTCTGTTTTTATTTCACGTTTGTCACCTCTCTGTTTAGTTGTAGCTCCTCTGTCACACTGAAGATTTAATCTATTTAGTTTAGTTTAGTTTTTTTAACCTGATGACACGTGGAAATTAACTTTATGGCCTATTAAAATTGATCACTGTGTTCTGTCTCTATCGATGTCTACTCCTCGTTAAATAGATATAAAATTGAAGATGGATTGCATTGTGTTATAATAACAATAATAAACACAAACTCAATTAAACACAGCATGCTTTACTGGCATCACTTTTATTTCTGATATTCATTGGCGCCATCTGCTGGGTTTTAATAACTTCTAAAACATCTTTACATTGAATATCACCCATAGACCAATACAATCAGATACAACAATAACTTCTCAAATATGTATCACAACATATACTGATAAATTGATCATTCACTTCAGTGTATGAGACGGCTGGATGCTTTCAAGTGATTTTCTACCCAGCAAGCACACGTACGTCTGCAAGACGTCTGGTAAAGATCTGGAAAGCATCTTCTGTGTACAAACACCCGACAGATGTCTGTAAGATGTCAGTTTTACATACTTTCTAATAAACATCTAATAAATGTCTATTTGACATCTGATAGGAAGCGTCCTATAGACGTATCACAGATGAGCAAACACTAAAAAATACTTCTTTCAGAAGTAAACGCAGACGTTAAATAGACGTCTTTGTGATGTATGTGTGCTATCATTGAGCTGTCACCGTCTGAATTGCAAGTGGTCACACTATTTCAAATATAGTGAATTAAGCTACACACTCGATTATAATGCACAGTGTTTCCATGTAACATGCATTTTGAGGTGTAGAATCACCTGAATGTTCACCTGATCACCTGAATGTTCGAAGCCTTGTGTTGGAAGTTATCAAATGGAAATATTGATATTTTATTTGTAAACATCATACTTTTTCTGTTTGTTAATGTTATAATACTAACAAGCTAGCTAGTAGTACTGAGAGTGTTATGACTGAAGGCAGAAAAAAGCGGAGGAACAGAAAAACTGAATCAATCGAGTGAGCAGTTTACACTGGAACTGCTCCGATTAATTTAAACTCATGACTCCAGTCATTCAGTTCAAGCAAATCCCTAACAAAAACAGATCAAAAGTGCCACTCCTTTGCAAAAACAAAAAACAGTGCCTGCACAGGAATGGTTTCTTCCCTCAGGCAATCCATCACATAAACACCGGACAATAAACGGAACTCAACACTATTATACATTACAAATTTGCACATATACCTGTATGTACATAATCGTCTATATTATATAATGTTTTTGCCATTTTGTACATTGTCTGTTTTTCACTATCTGTGTCCTGTAGCGGTCTTGAGGTTGCACTGTGGAGCTTCAGTCACTAAAGCAAATTCCTTGTATGTGTAAACATACCTGGCCAATAAAGCTCATTCTCATTTCTTTCATGTGTTCTTGTGAAGTGTTTGCGTAATTTTGCCCCAGTTTCACAGTGTGAGATGCATGTTGTTTGCATTGCTCCAAAGAAACTGTCACAACTCAAATTTTGGAACTTGTTTATACCTTTGGTTAAAATCCGCCGCTGGGTTTTCACACTGGAACACAAACAGAAATGGTTATGTTATTCATCACTGTGAGATGTTAAATATTAAAATAAGTCAAATTTCTGGGTGAGTGGTACATTATCCCAATTTAAATCAGTGGATTCCCAGTGTTCCCCTATGAAGTTAATTCTGATGTGTAGGGAACCTTAACAAAATCGTTACCCATATCCTGGCACTACAGACCTCGGTCAGAAATGCATTTCCCAAAAGCAACTATGGTCACATACGTCATTACCAACATAGTTTAAAGGGACTTGCAACTCATCTCAGGTTAGTAACCATATTAAACTTACCAAATGAAAACAATGCTTTGAGGGATAAACTTAATCTTTTTAATGGCATGCATCATTTTTATAACTCGCAACTGTCCAACTGAAAGTTTCTTCAGCAAGATGATTCGGTAGCTAAACGTTTGGCATGTTGTTTACATACTGACCATAAACAACAGTGCAAACCATTGAACACACTGTACTTCAATCCCTCACAGCCTCGTTTTCATTCCGGTCAAACATTAAATATGGCACTACCCTAACTAAAGTTTAGTCACCGGCTGACTTTTAGGAAGCTCACTTTTGTTCGCATATTGCAGTCCTTGAATCATAACGGTGGAATCAGCGTGACTCAAGCATAATTGTCCCGGTCTTCATTGTAGTTCATTGCAGTCCCATACACAAAGCTGTGGAAAACAATAAATGTCTAAACAGCACTGATATCCCATTTAAAATATGATTACCCCTTGAGGAATAAGCTCTTCTGATCTTGTGTCACTGCTGTTTGAGTTTTTATCACCAGTGTCTTGTCCTGTAGGAGAAAGTAGAGTGCCTTGTAAAAATGAACCTGTTAAATAAGGATGCACCAACGGTCACGAATCGCTGAGAGGAACGATCTTTAATACTGGACTCACAGGGGAAACTCCACTACAGGACACGCACAAGCACACAAGAGCATGATGATTTTCTCTCATTTAATTTCATGGATATTTTTCTTACAAAAACATATTGATTTGCTACACGAAACATTTATTCAGCCCCCGGAACCGTGTGAGGCACGTTTTATTATGGATGGATGCGCTTTATATTTGACTACTTTTGGACTGTTGAACAAAAACACCCACCCATTGCCATTATAAAGCTTGGCATAGCCAGGACAATTTTTTTATGTAACTTCAACTGGATTCGTCTGTAAGAAGAAAGTCCTATACACCTAAGATGCCTTGAGGGTGAGTAAAACATGGGCTAATTTACATTTTTGGGTGAACTAACCCTTCAATGCTGTATTTTACAAATGCATTGGTGAAACTCAGTACATGTTTTTGGCACCATGTCTTGAAGGTATTCAAATAGTTTCCTGTGTGTCATTTTGATTTACTTTAAAAATTTACTTTTTCTAAGTCCTCCTAGTTTGATGGTTTGATTTTGAATTAGATCATCTTAAGACCATGCTGACAAAAAGTTATGGATTCCATGACAATAAACACTCATTTACTGCATTAATAAATGTACTGGAATGATGCCAAACGGCATCTGAGGTTGTATCTCTGCAAAGCTTTGACATACTGACACCAAACTTTATGTGTGTCATTGTCACCTCACACAGAACACACCACATTAATTCAAAATTGGTCAAAGTTATAAACCATTAAATCATATTTTAAGTGATTGTATTTATGGTTCCCAACCTTTTTTCATAAAATCATCTTAAAATGTCTTTAATTACTCATTGCTGCGGTTACTAAATGATTAGTAATTGCTCAGTGTCATGCTATGCTCCACATTTTGCCTCTGGTGTGCTTGGCCCTGCTTGCAGCTGTATTTTAGTAATATATTTTTCATTAAAGCAATAACTCACTCAAACATGTAAATGTCGTCATGTTATTTCAAACCTGTTTGTTGTATTTTTTTGGAACTCAAAAGCAGACTTTTAGGGGTAAATATTTGGGTAAATTATGCATTCTCTACACTGCTTGTCCTATGTAAAGTCACAGGAATGCCGGAGTCTATCCCAATGTCTTAAACCATTATGATTAATAACCAAAAGCAAGAATGTGTGGATCATCCTTAATTAGTCACTACTCACCAATAATCCTTTTCTTTATAATGACGTAAATCGTTAAAGCAACACATGCCAGCAGAATGAAAATCCCTGCTGCAATCCAAACTCCGGCAATGTCTGGTGGGCAGTCCTGGCATTTTCCATCTATAAAAATCCAAAAAATAGGGGAAAATGGAAATTCACAACTTAAATTTATTTTTAATTCATCAAGTGATGTTTCTGTATGTATGTGTAACTGCTTTGATTACCCCATTTGATGATAATTGGTTCTGTAAGGGTTATGTGGGACACAAAACAATCATAATCTGCTTCTTCATCCTCCTGGGTCTCCACACTCTTCCTCAGCTGGAAGGTCCCATCATGGTTTGGTCTGATTCCTGTGGATTTAACCTCATATTCAGAGAGAGATGTGCTATTTTTTCCTAATGGTCATCACCATGTCTTTGGCGTAGAAGCCGGTGGCCATACAGGTGAGTTTCAGCTTGGATTCATCGCTGGATTTCCTTACAAACACATGAACATCTGGAGGAGCTGAAAGCACAGGAACGTGTTTATCAATCATCTGTAGATAGACAACAGGGCCCGTATTCATAAAGTTTCGAAGAATCCTCTCAGAGAGCTCCTAATTTAGCTTAAACATTTCTAGCTAGGAGTCTTAGCTTAAAAGTGATTCAGAACCAATCTGAGAGCAACTCTGAGCGAGGAAAAGACAAAAACTTTTATCTTCGTGAGGAGGCGGGGCTGACCCCGTTGCTAGGAATGACACAGTCTTTTGAAGACTGTGATTGGTTGGTTGTCCAAGAAGGAAGTAAGAGCGCTTTTAAGAGTAGGGTTTATTATAAGCCTTCGCTTTGAAATTACAAGCGTAATTTTTCCTGTTTTACCGTACTCTCTCTCTCTCTCTCTCGCGCGCGCGCGCACACACACACACATTATATTCTTTATTTTGATTTACCATGCTGTCATACTTAACGTATTTTATAAAAAAATGAACAGCGACACAATACGGTTCTGAAAGTGCTGTAACAGACCCAAATCATCGCTTCTGCATAGTTGCATTTTTCCAGTTGCCAAATATGTTAATGTAGTTAATGTAGTGATTACGTCCATTTCTGGTGCTATGGCATTTCTGCGCAGTGTCAGGGATGTTAGCGTGTCTCTAATCAGATCGGTCACAGGGATACATGTCTTTAATAAGATCTGTCACAAACATGATCCCTGCATGATCTAATGTGCAGCGTCTTATTAACTCACTGTCATGCATTGTGTGCAACACATTTCTTCTCTCTCTTCATGTTTCATCCATGTTCTCCGCTGCTAAAGAAACTCTTAAGCCTCTTAAAAGTCCTCGCCCGTACTCCTAACAATTTCAGACCTTAAGACCTCTTTTAAGGGTTAAGATGCTTTCTGAATTACTTTTTTCTTTACTAGGATCTTTTCTTAAAATTTAAGAGGAAACACCCACATTTCTAAGAATTTTGTTACTAGGAGCAACTCTTAGCACTAAGATTTTTCATGAATACGGGCCCAGATATCAATACTGTACATTTACTCACAAGCTTTTCTGAGCTCCTCATCTGCATATTCTCTGAATGTCTTGAGCCAGTCCTCACACTCCATTTTCAGGTACTCCGTTGTGTGTCTATTTAAGATCGGCACATTATCCCATTTCCACTTGGTTATTAAATCAGTGTCAACTGGGGCGACCCAGTGAGACTCTTTATAATCAAAAGACAGAAAGTTTTCTCCATCGTAGCAGTACTTATTAATGCATTTTGTTTCATCTCCCTGCTGCTCAATTTCAAGACCATGTCGCCACTGAAGAACATGAAGATCTGAAATGGAGATGCATAAAAAATGTTGGTGAGAAAGCAATAATGAAAATATAACATGAATTTATGTAGGTTCAAGATAAAGTGTATGAATGTTCTTCACCTGATTCATTTTGTTTCTTGCATTTCATCAGAGAGTTGATATTCACGTTAATCCACTGTTCTTTGCTCTTCAACAAATCAGCTCCTTTTTCCCAGTAATCCTGCTCCAGTTTCTCCTTCATCCAGGTCTGTTTGGGAATCTTCTTCTGTTCCTCACTATTGTAAAAGTCGATCTGTATGTCGTCTAGCAGACCCATAGCAGTGAACCGATAGATGCCCGGCAGATCGACAGGTTTGGACAAACCAGTATAAATGTAATACAGCGAGTGTTTCTCTGCAATGAAGAGCAATAAAATATGAAGAAAACAACTATACACAGTTTTAAATGTGATTAAAATGTTGCATTCCTGAAGGAGAAAAAAGTTAAAACATATGGATGAAGTCTCAGGTTTCAGCAACACAAAGAACCAAATATACTGAATCGTATCATATAGATCTAGACCTGTTCTCTGGGAGACTTAACTTAGATTTTGATCAACATGGCAGCAGCCTAGCTACCGACACCTTTATTTATCATATGTGATTTTGACTCGAACATAGGTAATGGATATTCTAGAACATTCATGGATTTATAATTTACACAACTCGTATTTAGTTATTTGAGTATAGAAGTATAGCTTTCAAGTTTCCTATACAGCATACATTTGTAATCAGATTTCGGTTGTGTTCTTATAAATACGTCAAATGTTCAAATTGAAAAGTTACTTTCACTTTCTTTTCGGATTGTTTCTTTTACCTGCTTGAATTGAAGGCAAAGTCCTATAAAGAAGAAAAACACAAAGTAGAGCAAAGAGTTTCGCGGCACATTTGCCCATTATTTAAAAGCCATGTATGAATTTTCTGGCGTTTACATAGTTCCTTCACGGTCTGAACGTAGAGACTGGCAGCAGCAGAAAACGGTTGCAAAACAAAAATGGCGGATGGTGCAATGGCTCTAGTTTAACCCATAGATATGTATAATATATTCCACGGTTTAACCAATAAGAAAATAGAACGACGACATCATCTGTATCTGGGCAGAAGTTGTGAAGCAAGGCTGCTGTGTCTCATTTAGAAGGGTCCTCCCTGCGTCCTCCGGAGGTCTCATTCGTAGACGTCATCGGGGCGGTCTCGATTCAGAAAAGCAAGTAAGGACACTCCGAATGCGACCTTCTTGTGTGAGAAGCTCACTAAACCGTTGATTTATTTTAATTTACCATTTTATTAATTTAATGATTTAATTATTAGCGTGTCACTAAATTCACAAACACCCATTTGGTAAATCGTGATGCAATATAGTGTTTAATGCACGTCTGTTGTTAATAACAAACAAACAAGACAATAAAACGACTCTAAATTCTAT
>JAPDDL010001022.1:0-23493 GCA_027422435.1 Schizopygopsis pylzovi | reverse complement strand
AAGTCAGTGACTTCTCTTATAAAACATCATTTTTTCCTGGCAAACTCTAAAAAAAATACATTTGGATTGAATTGTTTTTAGTATAAAACATGTTAAAGATTAGCAGATAGGCTGTCGATTCATTAAATAAGCCATTTTCTCTAAAAAAAACTGTTTATTCAGCTTAGTGAAGCCTCTCCTCCATTGACATCCATTTAAAAAATACGGCCTCTGGTCTCCTTTCCCACGCACTGCCAGACCGGAAGCGTTAGCTTTAGCCGTTACGCTTTTTCGGCTAATGGTTGCAGGTTTGCCTTTTGTTTTTATTCCTTGTTTTATTATTATTTTTAAATGTCTATTTCACTTCCTTTTATGTAAAACACTTTGAGTTACCACAGTGTATGAAATGTGCTTATATAAATAAACTTGCCTTGCCTTCTAGTGGCTTTGCTGATTTCGTCACACACTGAACCGTTCGTGTTTGAACCTCCACACCAGGGTCGCCCAATTTACTCAAAACTAGTCCAATCGCGTTTCGGGGGGGGGACTTGGCAACACTATTTCTAATCAAGCACCATCAGGTTACTTATTACTGATATCAACCCAAATTGGGTCAAATCAAGTCAGCTTCCTAACCCAACAGTCTCAACCGATCATTTGGATTGAAACAATAATCCAGCATGTTTAAAACGTAGGCCTACACGGTGTATGTTTTTTGTTATATCGCTTGCAAATATAAGATTGTTGTATAGCCTACATACTACGTCAAATTACAATAGGTACCCCTTAGATTCAAAATACTTTCAGTAGAAATAATTTGTAATTTTACAGGCCATTACCCCTTTATTCCCCAAACTACACATAGTATTCCCTTATACCTACATGGAGGTACTGAATAGATACACTATAATTACAAAAAAGTTACACTGTAAATTTGGTTTACTTACGCAGTACGTAAGTTGTACTGTTAAGGTTGTAATCTAAAGCGTTACCTTGTATGTTTATGAAATAACACATACTCCTATCTATAGGCCCTACTGTTCTCATATCATTCATAACTGTGCCGTTACAAAACATCAAGCTTTAAAACACTTTTTTTTTCTTACTCCTTAAAAAGACATTTAGTGTGAAATCCGTTTTCTCCCTGATACATCACCAGTGTAAGCTTCATGGTGAAAACTTCATCACTCTTTTCAACGTAGTCCATAGTTACAATACACATTTATCTTGACTTTATCTTATGGGTAATTTGGGAAAAACAGTAGGGAGGCGTTTTCCCCCACTCTACCCCCATTTTAAGTGGAAACTGATCATCTTTTGTAATTTTGAAAATATGGCTAATAGAAATGTTACAAATCTTCCTCAATGATCATTATGCTCTAGCTTGTTCATCACATGAATAGCAATGGCTGACTTTTCTGTTTGATACAGTAACAGGGTGGAGTCATGTGTGAAGAATTTCATGAGAAATTATTAAAGATTAATACCCTGAGCTGGACTAATATATTTTTATTATAGTGTAACAAACCCTTCTTGAGATAAAATGATTACACCATGTAAATAATTGTTTTTTTTTGAGAGAAAGTTACGAAGCTGAAATGGCACCGAATAGTAAGAATGACCCTACGGTGAAGAAAGTGAATATTTAACTTCAAGGCCAAAACAAAAACAAAAGATAAGCAGGTCTCAGTATTAATTTAAGCATTTGTAGCAGTGCGCCATCCTCCCAGATTCGTGGTGGCACCCCAGCGTGTAATGCAGTGTGATGTAGCTTCACAATAGGCTTGATCGACTTCATGCAGCACCCCAAAGATCGGCTGCCACCTGACAAAAGCAATGCATTCTGGTTAGAAAAATTGTCCTACTTTGGTCAGCGCTGGAGCCGATTTATGATCTCATATGTGCCATCAAAGTACCACGAGAGCAAAACGAGACCAGCTGCCTAGGTCAGGTGTTGCAGTTGCTCAAAATCAAGGCTGCGAAAGCCTTAATGATGACACACTTTATTCTCATTGGTCAGATTCTGTGTCTGTGATGACAAAGACTGTCTGTTGAATGTTTTTCTAAGACATGTTTGTGTATTTATTTTGATATTGAATATCTTATATTCAAAAAAAACTAACACAAATTAAGATTAATCTATCTGGTAAATATATATTATTATTTTATAAGCGTAAAAGTTTGGAAGAAAACATTGTGGTTTACATAGGTAAACTATGTGCTTGTATTTGGAAAATGTCATACAGCTACACAAACAAAATTGTGCAAATATTAAACCTGTGTTTATAAATTAATACAAATGAATGAATAAATAAACAAATATAAGTACTTCAGCAGACTACAGAAACCTGACGGCCGTATCTTTACTCTTCCAGGGGGAATTCCCCAGAGGGGAAGTGCTTAGGGAAGTTTGCAAGGGCCTGTCTAAGAGTGGAGATGAACGCAGCCTCTGTCTTTCACTCTTATGCTTCTTTTATGCCATACATACATACATACATACATACATACATACGTGGTGTCGGTGCGGTCTCAAATCGGACAAAATTTCTAACCGGCATGTACTGCTTCAAGTTGGCCACCAGTTGGTCTGAACAGCACTATAGCACTACATGAAGTCGAACACACTTAGTATTTCGTGGCCATGACGTATCACATTCCCACGGGTTAATATGTCGTGGCCATGACAAAATTAAGTCAACCGAACATGTTCCCTCCTGTAACCGTAATATGCAGCTTTGGAGCCACTGCTGTGACACTGTACAAACGCTTCCTGTGTGTGAATTCTCCGGCAAATTTGCAGATGCAGTGACAATGTAGTTACGCTGACAGGAAGCTCAAGCTTGCACTGTGAAACGGGCATAATACAACAGACATTAAAAATTCAACCAAAGTCTTCAGGATTATTATGTGATTAGGGTTGGAGCTAAACGCTGCAGGACAATGCCTATCCCGATTATGTCATATTAAAGTCAAAATTCTTAAAGTCTAAATTATTGCCAGACCAAGCCTGACAAATGGAATTTTGATCCCCTATTCTTTAGTGATGAATTCGATGGTGAAGGTGATATTTGCAATACTACTGAAACTTGCAAGTCATGGGACCATGGCCTTAAAAGGCTTTTCCACACTGAGCACGATGTGAAAAATTGAGGCAAATCGCCAGCGAATGTTGCTTTCACACAGAGTGCGAAACGATTTTTCGCCTTCTGCTAATTCACGCCTGCATGCTAGGTGGCGCCGACCAACAATGCATTTTTTCTTCATGTAGTGTATGCATCTCCTGTGGTTTACATCGTCCACTGCTCAATATACAGCATTAAATGGATACTCCACCCCAAAATGAAAATTGTCAATTACTTACCCCCATGTCGTTCCAAACCTGTAAAAGCTTTGTTTGTCTTTGGAATACTATGATATTTTGGATGAAAACCGGGAGGCTTGTGACTGTCCCATTGAAGTCCATACAAGTATGAAAAGTATCGTCAGAATAGTCCATCTGCCATCAGTGGTTCAATCTGAATTTAATGAAACAATGAGAACACTTTTTCTGCACAAAGCAAAACAACGATTTTATTCAACAATTAATCTCCTCTGCTCCAGCGTAGCACCATTTTACAGAATATCCGCTGGATGCAAGCAGAGACTTGACATCTTCTGTCAGCCTGCCACGAGGATACAAAAATGGCGCAACGCTAAATCAGAGGAGACGAATTGTTGAATAAAGTCGTTGTTTTGTTTTCTTTGCACAGAAAAAGTGTTCTTTATATCATCAGAGCACATTTAATAACTTCCGATTGTGATCTAAAATTGATTTTGATTCTATAATAGGCATACATGCACTCGGTTTTTTATATTGGATTTTAATTCTATAATTGGCAGACATGCACTCTTTGTACGTTTTATAATGAACTGATTTGTCATGCGTCACAAAAAAAAATTATTGTAAAAAAAACAAGTACCATGATCTGCATAACTTCATATATAAAATATATCTTCTTCATAATTATAGGTCTATTTGCTTTCATATGTAGAAAATTGTTTCTATTTTTATATAAACCGAAGGGCAAGAGATATTACATGATTGACAGGTCGAGTGAACCAGCTCTAGCTGACTCAAACACTCGCGCTCGTGGAAGTAAATGGACTGCTCTTCAGATCAAATAATTTAGTGGATAATTAATAAAAAAAATATTCCCAACCTGGTCTCATAAAAATTCGTACCTCTGTGCACTTTTTAGCAAGATTGTTTTTACGAACCCTACTGCACGTTTCGCCGCAGTTTCAAAGATTAATATCCACTGAGTAGTGCTAAAACACAGGTTCAATACGTGAACCCTGGCACATTTTTATTATGTTCATATAGGCACATATGGCTGTGCTTTTATTAAGTTGCCTTAAGTTGAAATATGCCCTACACCAAACCCATCCCTAAACCTATCCGATAGTGTTGACTAATGCAAAACGGATTATAAAAACTAATGTTTTGATGCAACCATACTATTTGAACTTCCTTATATGCAGATTTGAACTTTTGTCTAAGCGTAGTAATACGGGATTCGAACCGGAGCTCCTCACCTCTGAAGCACGTCTCTGTACTCCGTGAGCTACCAAACAAACGTACCACCTACGAAAACCCATATATATGAAGCTGGATATGTGCGATGCTAGCGTTCAAAAGCATCAGTTTTCAAATCTCCCAGCATACTAATATTGTTTTGAAGTCATAACATGATATTCTTCAAGTAATTGTACGAAAATTATGCTTTAATCCAAACTTTGTACATTTGTGTGAAAAGGATTAAAAGGCATCTGCATTTTACTGCCTCTGGTGTTCATTTCTTTTTGGAAACTGCAGTGATATGTACTCATTGGTACAAATTTCACATCTCGCTAAAAAGTGCACCCAGGTACATAAATGCCATGAGACCATGTAGGTTATTCTGTATAAATAACATGTGAGAATAGTCTATTTTTTAATACCAACAATAACAAGATCTCAGCATTCACTGACTGCGTCCCAATGTGCATATTATCCATCCTTAATTATGTGTGATATTAGTGATGTTCAATACTATTTAGCAGATGTGGGACCAAGTCATAAGTCTTGAGTCTTTGTATTAAATTCTCAAGTCAAGACAGACAAGTCCCAAGTCAAGTCCCAAGTTAAAATAGGCGCGTCCAAGTCGAGTTGCAAGTCCTCAACTTTTAGCTTCAAGTCTTAAACAAGTCATTAGTGCTCTTTGCCCAAATTAGTGTCTTAGTATTAATTACCATATCAAATTTATAGTAATTTATATCAGGTAGTCGGGTAGAATGTTTAATTTCATGTGAGATGGGTGCCCTTAGTAAAACTACTCAGGTTAAATTTAGGGATTGTGCCAAAATAGGACAAGCAGTGAAAAAAAACGATTTTATTAGTAGCAGAATAGCAAAGGCAACAGAATTTCATAGAAATAACAGCTGGAATACTTTGCATGTGTGCATAAGAAGAATATATGCTTCCATGTGTTATATCTAAGCCAATGAGCCATTATTTGGAACCTCAATGAAACAGAATTAAAAAGAAATAATTAGAAAGAACTGGAAGAAATAACTACTACCATAATTTACATGTGAGAGGAAACATGCACTATGGATCATCCATAATGGATACAGACAAACTCATGAAGACAGTCATTAAAAAAAATTCTGTGCTAACATATTATAACTAAGAGTAACAAAGACAAAATGTTTTAAGTTAAATGTTAACTTTATAATATGCATAGTTGATCGCTAAATGTAGGGGCTGTGTGCGCTATACAGACTGATTTACAACACGTGAATTCAACTATCCAAAATAAATAAAAGTGAAATAAATACCTGGTGAAGAGGGAGAAAAATTTAGTATATATAGGCTACAAATCACAAATCATTTTGTGAAAGAAACTTCTTCAAAATATATTTTTAATGATCATTAGGCCAATTGTCGTTTTTTTTATTCTTCAAATTATAGCTAAATTATTTATTTATTTAGTCATTTAGCAGACACTTTTATCCAAAGTGACTTACAAATAAGGACATTATAGAAGCAATCAAAACCAACAAAAGAGCAACAACATGCAAGTGCTATTACAAGTCATGGTTAGCCTAATCAAGGTTAATAAACAGTACACATAGGAAGGTTGTTTTTTTAATTTATTTTTTGTTAGTTTTACAAGAAAAGCTAGCAGTTAGAGAATAAATATGCAATTGATAGAGGGTCAAATATGTGTTTTTTGTATAAAAAGACGACATTAGATAAAATACAATTAGAATAGAGAGTGCTAGATTTAGAGGGTCAAATACAATTAGAATAGAGAGTGCTAGATTTAGAGGGTCAAATAAAGATGGAAGAGATGTGTTTTTAGCCGTTTCTTGTAGTTGGGTAAGGATTCAGCTGCTCGGATTGAGTTAGGCAGGTCATTCTACCAGATGGAAACAATTAAAAAGTCTGTGAAAGTGATTGTGTGCCTCTTTGGGATGGTACAATAAAGCATCGTTCACTTGCAGAAGCTTCTAGAGGGCATATAAGTCTGAAGTAATGAATTTAGGTAAAGGGGTGCAGAGCAAGAGGTGGTTCTGTAAGCAAACATTAATGCCTTGAATTTATTGCGAGCAGCTATTGGTAGCCAGTGCAAATTGATGAACAGAGGTGTGACGTGCGTTCTTTTCGGCTCATTAAAGATTAATCTTGCAGCAGCATTTTGGATTAACTGTAGAGGTTTGATGGAACTGGCTGGAAGAATTGCACTAGTCAAGTCAAGCTCTGGACAGAACAAGAGCCTGAACAAGGAGTTGTGTTGCATGTTCCAAGAGAAAGGGCCTGATGTTCTTAATATTATATAACATGCAAATCTACAGGACCGGGCAGTTTTAGTAATGTGGGCTGATAATTTCAGCTTATCAATCAATCACAACTACAAGGTTTCTGGCTATTTTTGAAGGAGTTATGTTTGATGAGCCTAATTGGATGGTGAAATTGTGATGAAACGATGGGTTTGCTGAAACCACAAGCAGTTCTGTCTTAGCCAGGTTGAGTTGAAGGTGATGGGCCATCATCCAGCAAGACATTTCTGTTAGACATGCTGAGATGCGAGCAGCTATCGTCAGATCATCAGGATGGAATGAGAGGTAGAGTTGTGTCATCAGCATAGCAGTGATATGAAAAGCCATGTTTCTGAATGACAGAACCTAGTGAAGCCATGTAGACAGAAAAGAGAAGTGGTCCAAGAACTGAGCCCTGTGGTACCCCAGTAGCTAGATGTTGCGACTTGGATACCTCACTTCTCCAAGATACTTTGAAGGACCTATCTGAGAGGTAAGAGTCAAACCACTGGAGTGCGGTTCCTGAGATGTCCTTTCTCAATAGGGTTGACAGGAGGATCTGGTGGTTGACCATATCAAAAGCAGCAGACAGATCCAGCAAGATAAGTAATGAAGACTTGGAAGCCGTTCTTGCAAGCCTTAGGTCTTCAACAACTGAGAGCAAGGCAGTTTCAGTGGAATATCCACTTCTGAAGCCAGATTGGTTACGGTCCAGGAGGTTTTTCTGTGTGAGAAAGGCAGTGACTTGGTTGAACACCACTCGTTCAAGTGTTTAATGTTTTGCAATTATTAATTTTAAATCTAGCTTAAATCAAGGTTAATAATAATTTTGTACCAAACTTTAAGCCTTTCAAAATAAGCAGGTTTACATTTTGATCCTGGATTTAAGTCATATTTAAGATTAACTTTAATCCTGTTGCACCAAAAAGGACTCGGAGAGATGTTTACAAATAAAATTAAAGCACATCGAGTTGGCAGAGTGCGAGGGTCATGGCAGGATGTGGATCCTCATGGACACTCATGGTGTTCCACGGTGTTGTACGAACAAACGTAGTGAGGAATATGTTCGCATCACAGGGCTCAAGTCCAAGTCAAGTCTCGAGACATTGTTGTCAAA
This sequence comes from Schizopygopsis pylzovi, assembly GCA_027422435.1. Lineage (NCBI taxonomy): Eukaryota > Metazoa > Chordata > Actinopteri > Cypriniformes > Cyprinidae > Schizopygopsis > Schizopygopsis pylzovi. Next base: position 15,554 of record JAPDDL010001022.1, on the reverse strand, counting down.
GTCTATGGCGAGTCGAGTCGCAAGTCATCAAATTTGGGACTCGAGGCCACACCCCTGCTATTTAGGGCAGAAAGGGTGGATAGTACGCACATTGGGATGCAGGGACTCTCTTGCGGAAAAAGTCTTCTACTACGCTCGTACTCAATACAGCCTTCTGAGCTTTTAGCGCCACCGCGTTGACCTTTCGCGTAACAGCAGTTGCTCTGGCCACGTGATGTAATGATCAAATCTTATTGGACGGCCCGTGTTTTCACTTTGTGAAACTGAAAATATTAAAGGTGCGTTCACGCCATATTGTAATAACCGTAATTACGAGCAACTTGTAAAAAGCCTTCACGTCCTCGTAGAACTCGGAATTACAACTTGTGAACTGGGAGTTTTGAGATAGAAACTTGTACCACGTGACCAATGCACATTACGCAGAACCAGAGAAAAATGGCGGCGCTTTCAAAAAAACATTACTCTTCTCAAAAAGGGGAGAACAATGTACTATAATATAAAAACATTATGTATGTTTTATTATTTTGTTGCTGTTTGTTTAGGTTCGAAACACATTTATTGCTGTCGTTAATAATCAACAACAAAAGTAATTATTTTTACCTGACACGCTTTCTGTGTTCTGCAATATTTAGCAGTAGCACAACTGTAATATAATGTTGTAATTATGTGTTGACAACTACAGTGCCCTCCACTAATATTGGCACCCTTGGTAAATATGACCAAAGGTGGCTGTGAAAATAAATCTGCATTGTTTATCCTTTTTATCTTACATTTACAAAATTCCAACCTATCGTTGAAGTAAAACAATTGAAAGTGGGGAGAAAATCTCATGATGAAATAAATGCTTTCACTATTTCATGTTGGCCACAATTATTGGCACCCAATTATTGCAATGTCCTTTTCCCAGGGTAACAGCTCTGAGTTTTCTCCTATAATGCCTGAAGAGTTTGGAGAACACCTGACAAGAGACCAGAGACCATTTTCTTCATACAGAATCTCTCCAGATCCTTCAGATTCACAGCTCCATGACGGTGCTTGTTCTCTTCAGTTCACCTCACTCATTTTCTGTAGGGTTCAGGTCAGAGGACAGAGACAGCAATGGTAACAGATTCATTTTGTGCTCAGTGACCCATTTTTGTGTTTATTTTGATGTTTGTTTTGGATTGTTGTCCTGCTGGAAGATCAAAACATGGCCCATTATAAGATTTCTAACAGAGGCAGTCAGGTTTTGATTTTTTTATCTGTTGGTATTTGATAGAATCCATGATGCCATGCATCTGAACAAGACGTCCAGGACCTCCAGCAGAAAAACAGGCCCACAACATTAAAGATCCAGCAGTATATTTAACCGTGGACATGGGGTACTTCTTTATCCCTGTTTATACTAAACTCATCTGGTGGGGTTGCTGCCAAAAAGCTATTTTTTCAGTTTCATCTGACAATAGAAGCCAATGCCATTTGAAGTTCCAGTCGTGTCTGACAACTGAATTTGCTGGAGTTTGTTTTTGGATGAGTGAGGAGAATTTTTCTTCAAACCCTCCCGAACAACATGTGGTGATTTAGGGGATGTGTTTTTTTTTTTTTTTAGGTTTCTGACCCCAAGACTCAACTAATCTCTGCAATTCTCCAGCTGTGATCGTTGGAAAGTCTTTGGCTACTGAAACTCTCCACCTCAGCATTCATTAGGACGATATAGACACACGTCCTCTTTCAGGCAGATTTTTTACATTTTTAGTTGGAACCTCTTAATTATTACCCTGATGGTGGGAATGGAGATTTTCAATGTTTTAACTCTTTTCTTACAGCCACTTTCTATTTTGTGATGCTCAACAATCTTGTTCTTCACATCAGAAATATATTTTTTTGTTTTTTCTCATTGTGATTGATAAAGGGAATTTGACCTTTGTGTTCCTCATATTTATAATCCTGTGGAACAGAAAGTCATGGCTGGACAATTTCATGCTCCTAGTCACCCTGGTGTGCTAAAAAATGTAAATATGAATGGGAATATACTTGAGATATTTTACTCATAAGAATTTCTAGGGGTGCCAATAATTGTGGCCAGCTTTCATTGGAGAAAAACATTTCATCATGAGATTTTCTCCCCACTTTCAATTGTTTTACTTCAATGATAGGTTGAAATTTTGTGAATTTTTTTAATGAAAGATAAAATGGATAAACAATGCAGATTTATTTTCACAGCCGCCTTTGGTCATATTTACCAAGGGTGCCAATATTAGTGGAGGGCACTGTACCAGTAACATAACATTCTTTCACGTGGGCTCATTTTTTTTCCTACTCATTTGAATCCAATAAGATTTGTGCTAGGGTCACGTGACCGAAGCAGCTGCTGTTGCACAAAAGTGTGAATGGTGGCGCTGTTTCAAAAAGCAGTGTAAACAATCACCAGAAGAGAGTGGCTGCTGCGAAGTTATTTTTATCGTTGGTGTTTGAGAACAGATTTCTGTATGTTCTTTATACAGAGTAGGCGCGTTCGAAGCACGGAGCAGAATAATCACTGTATGACAACAAAGAGCACTAAGAGAGCAAACGGATCCTATGCATTCAAATCACTCTTGTAGTACTTTGTCATACGGTGATAATTTCGACACAGTGCTGCGTCAAGTCGAACATGCCTAATAACATTTCTATTAATCCACTGTCAGTTTTCTTCAATGTGCGTGAGTGTTACGAGTCAAAGCGCGTTCACTCTCTAGATCTTCCGTATAAAAAAAATGAGATTAAACTTTTTCTACACAAAATATGAAAGCAAATAGACATGATTATGACAATATATTTTCTGTATCAGTTTTGTATGCAGGTCATGGTATTTTTTATAGCAATAAAGGATGTTTACGACAAATATTAGCAGTAGCATTATTAAACATACAAAGAGTGCATGTGTCTGCTTATTATAGAAACAAAATCAACGATAGAGCACAATTGGAAGTTCTTGCAAGCAGTCGATGATTAATAATTACATTTTCAAATGTAGCTTGATGCTAATTGTACTTCTAATGATATTTTAGGATGTAGCCTATTCTTGCAAGCATTATAGATAGTTTGTGTTTCTGGTGTAGAACCAAATTTTGTTTATCTTCATTTAATGCTGTATATTGAGCAGCGGACAACGTTAAATCCATATAATTGTAAGTCGCTTTGGATAAAAGCGTCTGCTAAATGACTAAATGTAAATATAGAAGATACACATGAGGAAAAATGCATTGTTGGTCGGTGCCACCTAGCGTGCAGGTGTAAATTAGCAGAAGGCGAGCAACGTTTCACGCCCGGTGTGAAAGCACAGTTCGTAGGCGATTCGCCTTGCTTTTTCATATCGCGCTGTGTTGAAAGGCATTTAGGCTGCCTATGAAGTTTGATATTGGTTAGAGCAGTACATTTTAATCGCTCTGCCTAAAATATTACCTATTGGTGGTTTGGATCATACTTCCAGTCTCATTAACTGTTAAACAAAAATTGCTTTTCTCTGCAGACATACAGAAAGAGGAAGCTGGAGGGTGACAGAATTGCGAAGGCTGGAGATCTTAAAAACAGTCATTCTAATGGCCTTTCATCCTCTCTCAATGGAGCCACTTCCAAACAGAAGCTGCAGTGATGCCATGATATGGCCAATGGAATGCTCTTCTCGATTCACTTATGCTGAACACTAACAAAATAACAGCTAGAATAATCTGATAGTCAAAATTTAATTTTATAAATTAGAATATAACTTTTTAACTGTTTTGCATATGTTCCTCTGAAGCCAATGTAAATGCTGAACAATAATTGTGGAAAATCATTTTTCATACTCTGATTCAAAATAAACACCTGTTTTTGAGTACAGTATCTACTTTTACACATCTTTGGCAGTTCATCTCTAATGACTAGAAAATATTCTGTATTATCCCTTAAATCACTATGATCATTTATTGTTTAACAAAAGACGCCTTAGGCTACAAGTCTTAATATGATATGCTTATTGAATGTATTGATTGTAGGATTTTATAACAGATCATAACACTAATAAGTCTTCATTATCAGCCATGGATTCTTTGGTATAGACGTCAAGTCCCATGAAAAAAAAGCTGTATAAAATACATTTGTAACTGTTAAATACCCCATGAAAAAAAAAGGTTCAACAAATGCATTATTTCAGGGCTGGGAAACTTGATTAGCTTACTACAGTGTGTTTGATATAGGTTGGAGCTAAACTCAGCAATAAAATGGATCTCGAGGGCCAGATTTGCCCACTCCTGACGCATTTCCTTTTGCAACCAGTGGGCATAGCAAAGGGTTTGCCCACTTGTTTAAATAGCCAATAACCTGTATATTATTGGCACAGCCACGAACCATGATTTGTTACATCCTATTGCAAATCTTGGCAAGTGCTAACAGCAAACAGAAACTTATTCTTTAATTTTTTTTAGATATATAGGTTGTGTGAGAGTATTTTTTCTGTTTTGCTAGAAAAGGGGTGCCCAAACCCTGTTCCTGGAGATCTACCTTCCTGCAGATCTACCTTCCTGCAGAGTTCAGTTCCAACCCTGATCAAACAAACCTGTCTGTAATTATCAAGTGCCCCTTCAGATCCTAATTAGTTAGTTCATGTGTGTTTGATCAGGGTTGGAGCTGAACTCGGCAGGAAGGTAGATCTTCGGGAAGAGGGTTAGGCACCCTGTGCTAGAAAATAGCTGTATATCTGCTCAATTATAACTAAATTTAATAGGTAAAAAAAAAGTACAAAACTTGTTTTTTTTTTATTTCATGGGAGTCTGTGTTGTGAAACTATACATTTATGCTATTTAAAATGACTACAGAAAACCTTAAATGAGTGTCTTTATTAGAAACTAAATTAAGCACTTGCAATGTTAAATGATACATCTGATCATTTCACACCAGAAACAAATTACTTTAATTAGGAGTAGACATTTTGGTTAAACAAATAATCAATAGATAAATAAAAAAAGGAATGAAAAGGCATCATAGTGTGAAGTCCTATAAGGAATCTGCAGTGGTGGCACCTTGAGGAGAGGCGGGCTGGAGAAGATTAAAATTTGAATGCTTTACACATAGTCAGAGTAGTTTTTACTGTATTAACGATGTGCATGCTAACATTTAAATATCCGATATACTTGACCTGGAAAGAGTTCAGAAATCTAGGTATAAAGTCAGCATACAGTGCTGGTAAATTAAACCTGTAATGAAAGAGAAAAAAAAAAAATTCTGCTCACCGCAGTAATTTTGGCCTCTCTTCTCGATGATAAACTAAATGGTGCTTCAGCACTCACATGTGGGATGAGGAGAGTATCCAACCTATTATGGGAAAGCTTTTTTAAATTCACGTACAAGAACTTGCCTTGGTCATATGGATTTCTGCTTAACATGCAATGGACAAAAAAGTTCAAATATAACAATACATACAATGAAATGTGTACATTACGATATAAAATTCAGAAATGAACTGCAGTTTGGTCATATCTTATTGCCCTTATTAACATATGTGCGTATGCGCAGTTGTGCACACACACACACAAACTTTGAAGTTTGGCTTGAGAAAACCGGTAACACTTTAGTATAGGGACCAGTTCTCACTATTAACTAGTTGCTTCTTAGCATGCCTATTAACATATTGGCTGTTTATTAGTATTAAAAGGCACATTTTGCATGACCATATTCTACATACCTAATCCTACCCAATAACTAAACTAAACAACTACCTTACTATTATTAAGCACCAAATTAGGAATTTGAGGTACATGTAACGGATGTGTATGCCCGTGGTGTCAATGTAAACCTCACTCCCCTGACCTCAAATAGAGGCGCTCTAGCAACTGACGCTAGAGGCTGTAGCCTTTGGCGTTACTTGTTAGAGCGCCCGCCTCATGCGTGGGAATCCCGGGTTCGCGACCCGCTCGGCACTAGATACGTGCGGACCCGGGAGGGGGTGTTACATACACATGGTGGTTAAATGCTTCGTTAACAGAAAATACTGGCCCTTAAAATAAAGTGCGACCTTGAAACCCTTGTCTGAAAATGTTTGATTAAGTGCTGAACTCTAAACATTACAAGGGCCTTACATCATCTGAATATTTGAATGGTGTGACAAAAGGAGTTGTACATTTAAATGTATTACATTTCGTTAATTAATTCTAAATCTCTAGGGTGATCTACAATGCTAAAATGTGGACTAGTGTTGGGGACTATGGGAGGACAAAAAAAACCCTCAAAATATACAGACAAAAACAGCATGTGCACTTCATGCAAACAAAACTGGCTTAGACTACCTCTTCTGCTGTCCATCACAGAATGCCCGAACTGTGTCAGACTCCGACTGCCAGAAATTCTGAAACATGACCAAGTGCATTTGACAGAACAGCTCTGACTTTTTCTATTAAATATGCTTTGTTCAGTTGAACATATAAACATGTCAGGTTATATATGCTTATATTGAGAAGCTAAGACAGACCACAGTCTCTTTCTCGATGGTTTTGAGAGAAAGACAGTCCTGCTCCAAACATGCCAACTGCTGAACCACCGTGTTCTGGAACTGCTCCAGGTGCAGCAACCTACATGCAGAACAGCATGGTTTGTTTTCTGAATCTTAGCTATAACCATGTTGATTAAAAGAGAGCATTGTTAGTGTTTAATCAGCCGAATTGGTGATATCCTTCGACTAGTTTTGCATTGTTTATGGACAAAACAGGATCAAAACAAAGAAGCTGCTGAATGCCAATGCTGTGTTTTGTGTTCTACCTTTGATTGTGTACAGTTCCTAAGAGAGAAGTCACATTTCTCTGACAGTCTGTTAAAGATTGCAGGGATCTAGCTTCGATCTTCTTATACCTGCTCTGGATCACAAAGAAAAGAATTCCATGTTGACTAAACAAATCAGATGTTAGTTCACCCAAAATGTCCCTCATGTATTTCCCTCTGTTTTGTAAAATGTTTGAGTCACATGCAATGACAGTATTTTTTTATACTGGCTAAAAAGTACATTGTTATAATATTAAGCCATAAAGTTAGTTTTGCCTACCCCATGAAACCATTTTAGGGGGCTAGACAAATTGTTTCCCCTACAGAGCAGATTTTTTTTTTTTCACTGAACCTTTTTTTATCCACTTGATATTTGCTCTTCTCCAATATAGAAATGAGTCTATACATTCCAGATAATTTATTTTTATAGTACATGATATATGCATTAGGAATGTGGAAAAAAGGTAATATAATAAGTCTACAAAAAAGTGGGCGAATCTGTGTGAATGTGTTTGTGTGTACTTGCTGGTTGTTTTGATGTATACATGCAGGGGCGTAGATTACACGGGGGACGTGTCCCCTTCACTTTTTATAAAAAATAAATTCGTCCCCTGCACTTTTTCATTGGACAGTTGTGTTCTCGACATATTGAGGTTTTAATGGAGCAATGTATATAAATGCAGAATTATTTACATTTAAAAAAGACAATATAGTCTATACACGACGTTTACATGGCAATTAGTCACTCAGTTTGTCACGTCACGTCCTAGCACGCACCCGCGGTCCCGCGCTGTATTCAACATTCATAGAGGTGCACATTTTGTGCACATAAAAAAAAACAACACGCTCATTTATCATCACGCATTAGCATAAATAGCCTACAATCATAAAGTATTGGCATAAATGTCAGAAGTTTACAGTATTTGCTAAATATATGGTAGCAAGTATATACAAAACGTTAATTAGGTAAAGCGATACACAAATTTAAATGGGAAAGTAATACAATATTATATTATATGAAATAGAAATAGGCCTATAGCCCTAACAAGTTAACATAACCTAATAATAATAATAATAATAATAATAATAATATACAAATATTAAATGAAATATTTAATGTTAATAAAAACTGTTTTATCCATCTCTGATAATCCCTGGTTGCTGTGGCCACGCAGGTTTGTTTAAACTGGTGACCACAAGAAAAATTTGTTGTTTCCTCAACATAACATCGAGGCCACGACATATCATGTCCCCAGAAGTTAAGCAACTATGAGAAAAATGTCGTTATAACGACATAATTGAGTGGAAAAAATATTATGTCTGTGGCAGCAATGCATCACCGTAGCTTTTAACACTTTACATTGTATAAAATCTATTAATACACAAGTGTTTGTAGGATTATACATGGACCAATCATAAAAAAACACATTAGTAAAATATATATTTTTGTTTTTACATTTAGTACGATAAACAACTTGGTATGGTATTCTTCATGACCATATTTTGCATCCCATAATCCTTCCTAATACCTAAACTTAACTACAACGACTACCTTACAAGCTATTAATAAGCAGTAAATGAAGCGTTTGAGGCAAAATTAGTTAATATTGAATGTGTTCCCCATACTTAAAATGTTAAAAAATAATTTAGGAGACAAATGATTGGTTATTGTCCAGCAGTGTACTTAATTTGTTATTTTCTTCTGTATGTCACTATTCCCTGTATGTACATGTTTCAAACACTACTTTATTTGTAATAGAGGCAGAAGTGAATTCAGAGTTGAGTGAATGAGGCAGAAAGTTTCAATGAGGCTTCAAAGGTAAGGATAGATTATGTACAGCATTGTCTATGATAAGATATTTCTTATATTTTAACAGATTAATCAGACTAATTTGTACTTTTTTATACTTCAGTTAAGTAACTTTATATATTGAGATCTATGTTAGCTTTAATACCGTGTCAAAAAGCTACTACTTTTAAACAAACCAGCCAGAAAGCTTAAAGGAAATGTCACTAAATGTTTATTTAATCTTGTCGTTTAATTGATTTAGGGTCTACATACCTTGACATGTTTGTCAGTTGAGCTCAATACATAGTTTCTTTGCAATAGTTTGTTTAATTACTTTTTTCATTTAATTCCTGAAACATGGACCGTATAATAGAACAGAATAAAGTAGAATTTGAATGCATTTATTCATTACTGTGTGCCATGTACTGTACATACAACATACACAAAATACAATTTGAAATATGTAAACAATAGTATAAGGACATTTTTGTAACTTACTCAAAAAGGTGCACATTAGTACCTTAGAGCACGTTGTCTTTCTTTTTTTCCTTCTGTTTTATAAACCTATATAATAATATAATCAAAGCATATTAAGCAAAAAGGTATGATTAAAAATAAAACCTGTCGGACTTCCGGTACAGCAATGAAGGAGTGAACAGCTAGAGAACTGGGGCTCCCGATCCATGCTTTAAGTTTCAAAATGTATAAGCCATATAAGATCAACAATCACAGTAATAGTTACTTAAGACATTACAGAACTATGAGCAACTCTAAACAAAAGCAAGCTCACTCTTCAGCTCCGCCGACCACGAGATCAACCGCTAGCATTGCGGGTAAATTAGCAGCCATGGCTACCTCATCTAATGCAGAGGAACAATCCGCGACTGAGACTATTGAACCTGTCTCCATGGACTGATTAGTTTCTGAACTAACAAAACAAAGAAATAGTATCAGAGAAGACATTTGTGGTTTGATTCAAGAATTTATTGGTCCTTTGCAAAGTTCGATAGATGCATTACGAGAAACGGTGGATGACTTTCGAGGCCGTTTGGTGTCGATGGAAACCAGAGTCGGGGAAAACTTTGAAAATCTGATAGCGGCAGAAAAAGTTATCAAAAATCTGCAAACCCAAAACTCGTCCTTGCTTGACCGCATCGAAGACCTGGAAAACAGATCCCGCAGATCCAACTTGAGGATTGTTAATATTCCAGAAGGCAGTGAAAACAATCAAGATCCCGTTAAGTTCGTTTCCGAAATGCTGAAGGAGGTGACGGGAACAGAAGTCTTCGACGAACCACCAATACTGGAGAGAGCTCATCGATCCCCCGGTCAAAAACCGACAGATGGCCGAAAACCACGTCCATTTGTGGTTTGCTTCCACCGGTTCCAAGACAAAGAGAGGCTACTCCGATGGTCACGGAGTCAGGAGATCCAGTACAAGGGGAACGCAGTCAGAATATATCCGGATCTCAGCGTTGCCCTGTCAAAAAAACGCGCTTTGTACAACGGCATAAAACAATCACTTTACCAAAAAGGAATACGATTCCAGCTGCTTTACCCAGCTCATTTGAGAGTGACGTTTGAAGAACAAACTTTCATATTCAATTCACCTGAGGCGGCGAAACAGTTCTACGACCAACGGGTTAAGGCCTAACGTTACAACCGGAATATCTAAACTCATCTTTGAGTGGAGAACATTACCCGCTATCTACGAGGCTGACTTGTAAAAGATATAGGTATCTTTAAGGCATTCGTTTTATTTTGTTTGATTTAATTCCTGCCTCAAATATTAATGTTCTCCCTTGTCTTATAAATACTAGTTGTTTTGGGAAAGGAAAAAAAACAAACTGCAAATGTAATGACTGTTGATTGATACTCCAAGGAGTAAAAAGTATATAGACTTGTCAAATGTTATGGATGTAGAAAATGTTCTAGTGGATTGGGATACCCCCGTTGATAGAAACGGTTCTGAGTAATTTGAGGGATTACTGTGTATGGGGTCCTGCCATTTGTCTCCATTCTTGAGACAAATATAGGAAGAGGTCAGTGTTACTTGTGCTTGATTGGAAGGGATGGGAGAGAGGGTGGGACGTTGTGGGGGCCTTATTACTATATTTTCTTACAATTTTTTTTTTTTTTTACATCACTCACTTGTATCTGTGGAAAAATGGTCTTACTTTTATCAATCTATTCTTATAAAAGTATTGACTGATGTGTGACACGTTTAAGAAAGAAGGAGGGTCTTCCATTCGTTTTATTAGCTGGAACGTTAAGGGCATGAATGGACCAAATAAACGAGCACGCATTTTCGCTCAGCTCAAAAAAATGAAAACGGATATAGCGTTTCTGCAAGAAACACATTTGAAAATAGCAGATCAGGTAAGACTTAGAAAACCATGGGTTGGACAGATTTTCCATTCCCATTTCAACAGTAAAACAAGAGGAGCAACAATTATAATTCACAAGAAAGTTCAGTTTAATGCATCTAAATGTGTTTCTGATCCCCAAGGACGCTTTGTTATTGTGACTGGATATCGGTTTCAAATCCCTGTTGTTCTGGTATGTGTTTATGCCCCAAATTGGGACGATGTTAACTTCATTCATAAAATCATCTCACATCTACCAGATTTAAATACATACAAATTAATTTTTGGCGGAGATTTAAATTGTGTTGCTAACCCGAAATTAGATCGTTCAAATCCAAAACCAATGCCACAATCTAAATTATCTTTAGCTCTCTCAACTTTTATGACACAAGCAGGTTGTTTGGACCCATGGAGATTTTTATTTCCACATTTCATTCTTACTCTAGAATAGATTATTTCTATATTGATAAAACACTACTTCCTTCATTAGAAAAAACTCAATACTCTGCCATTATAATATCGGATCATGCCCCACTGCTTTTAGATTTACGATTTACTCTCTGCAGTAGCCAACGCCCAACTTGGAGATTAAATCCAACTCTGTTGGCAGACAAAAAATTTCTTACATATATATCAACAGCAATTTATATTTTTTTGGCTACAAACACATTGGATGAGGTATCACCATCGACTTTATGGGAAACATTTAAAGTAGTCATCAGAGGTGAAATCATATCTTATTCTTCATATACCAACAAACTAAAGAATGCAAAATTGCAACAACTCATTGATTCCATTGCAAAAGTAGATAGAGACGTCTCATTAACGCCTTCAGAAGAGCTATTCAAGAAGAGAGTGGAACTTAAAGCGCAATATGATCAACTTTCAATTGAAAGGACTCAACAGTACTTGTCATGGTCTAAAGGGAATTTTTATGAGCATGGGGAAAAAGCAGGCCGATTACTAGCACATCAGATAAAATATCAATCAACTTCTAGACTAATCCCACAGATTCGAAACCGATCACAACAACTAACAATGGACCCTAAGGAAATTAATGGCGCCTTCAAAGAATATTACACAAATTTGTACTCTTCTGAGTTTCCAGAAGATACCTCAAATATGTTAGTGTTTCTAGATGGTTTAAACATTCCGAAAATTAATTTGGAGCAAAAGGAAAATTTAGAACAGCCTATTAATCTACAAGAGGTCATAGACTCAATAAATGCAATGCAAAGTAGCAAAACCCCTGGTCCGGACGGATATCCTGTAGAATTTTATAAAGCCTTTGCGCACAAAATAGCCCCACTCCTACTGAAAATGTTTACAAATTCTTTAGAAAATGTAAAATTACCACAAACCCTTACAGAGGCTTTTATAACACTTATTTTAAAACCAGGAAAAGACCCATCCATGTGTAGTTCTTAAAGACCAATTTCATTGTTAAATGTCGATGTTAAAATACTTGCCAAAATTTTAGCTTTCCGAATAGATTCTCTCATACCAGAAATTATTTCTCCAGATCAGACGGGTTTTGTCAAAGGTCGTTACTCGTATACCAATCTGCGAAGGCTCCTGGGGATCCTGTACTCTCCTGCATCCGGGGAGACTCCAGAGATTGTGGTCTCCCTGGATGCAGAAAAAGCATTTGATAGAGTTGAGTGGGGCTATTTATTTTTAATATTGAAAAGGTTTGGCTTTGGCCCAAAATATGTCAATTGGATTCAATTGCTTTATTCTACCCCTAAAGTCTCTGTTATAAACAAAGTACGCTCACAATTCTTCCCAATACTAAGAGGCACAAGACAAGGATGCCCTTTAAGTCCCCTTTTCGCATTAGCGATAGAACCACTTTCTATAATGCTTAAATCTCTACAGTCCATAAAGGGCATTGATAGGATGGGTATAGAACATAGAGTTTCTTTATATGCAGACGACATGTTGCTATATATTTCAAACCCAGTTGAAAATGTCCCAAAAATAGTGCAAAACCTTTCTGCCTTCGGCAATTTCTCGGGATATAAATTAAATTTGTCAAAAAGTTTATGCTTTCCCATTAATCCTCTGGCTCTACAAATTAAAACTTCATCCCTCCCATTTCATATCTCGCAATCCAGCTTCAAATACTTAGCAGTACATATTACTCAAACTTTTTCAGGTCTATATAAAAAAACTTTTTACCCCTCATAAATAAAACTAAAACTGATCTACAAAGATGGGACACATTATACCTGTCTTTAGCAGGTAGAGTAAACTGTATTAAAATGAATGTCCTACCTAAATATCTATACTTATTCCAGTCCCTCCCAGTTTTTATCCCAAAAGCCTTTTTTCGTACATTAAATAAGCTTATAACATCATTTTTATGGAAAGGGAAGAACCCAAGAATTAATAAAGACCTTTTGGAAAGACCGATTTCAAGGAGGTTTAGCTTTACCTAATTCTATGGGATATTACTGGGCAGCAAATCTTCAAAAAGTCAACTGTTGGTACAATTTCCCACAGACAGACTGGTGTAAGGCAGAAGCAGATACTTGTATTTCTACATCGCTTCCCGCCTTAATAACAATGAAACTACCCTTCTCTCCTTATCAGTATACCTCAAACCCAGTCGTAAGTTCAACACTTAAAATATGGTCTCAATTTAGACAAACTTAAGGACTTCTCCTTGTTAAGCCCTCTCAGTAACAACCCTCTATTCCCCGCTGGTAAAATAGACTACACCTATGTACAATGGCAGAGTATTGGATTGAATAAATGCAGTGATTTTTACATTGATAACACTTTTGCTAGTTTTAACGACCTTCTACAGAAATTTCAGCTAGCACAATCTGTTCCGTTATTTTCAAGTCCGACATTTTATTCAATCTCAAAGTTCCACCTTTCCTAACCTACCCCTTACCTCACTAATGGATACAATCCTACAGATTCCTGTAACCCCCAAAGGTCAAATTTCTGCATTATACAATATAATTGTGTCTGCAAGCAATACCTCAATTGAAAAAATTAAAGAAAAGTGGACCAAAGATATAGACTCTGTAATAATTGATGAAATATGGGATGATGCCCTAAAAAGAGTAAATGGATCAACCACCTGTGCACGCCTTAGTCTTATACAATGTAAGATACTTCACCGAACATATTACACTAAATCTAGACTTTCGAAAATCTATCCAAACGTTGATGACAGATGTGATCGATGCAAAAGTGATAAAGCTGACCTTATTCATATATTTTGGTCCTGCCAAAAGCTGAAACACTACTGGACGCTTGTATTTAAAACACTAAATTAAGCTTTTAACTTGAATATAACACCCTGTGTTGAAATAGCTATCTTTGGAGTGCCAGAACATGTAATATATTTGACTAACAATATGGAAAATGTCTTTGCTTTTGCTTCACTATTAGCAAGAAGGAGAATATTGTTGGAATGGAAATCAAAAAATCCACCAAAAACTATGTGGATTTGTGATTTGATATAATATTTAAAACTAGAAAAAAATAAATGTTTCAAAAAAGGATCTATCCAAAATTTGTATAAAATTTGGGAACCTATGATTACATATTTTGAAAAGATGAAGACCCTACCTTCTAATTAATAGAACTAAAGGTTTAGAAAGACCATCTGACTTTAATATACTTGGTTATGTAATGCTCACTTGTATATCTACACAGAAAGACTCTTGGAGTGTTTTTTTTTTGTGAACATTCATATACTTTAACAAAATTTACTTTGATATATCTGTTTGATAACAAAATATTGAAATGTATCCTGCTATTTTGCATAGTGAGCACTGTTAATATTATTAACAATTTATTTGCTTTTTTTTGTTATTTATTCATTTATTATTCTTCCACTTTCTGTTAATTTAAGGTTGTGGAACAGGGTGGGGAAAGAAAATACATAATTATGTAATTGTTGAACTTTTGTCTAAACATGTTTGAAAAATTAATAAATAAAGTATATAAAAAAAAATATATAAAACCTGTCAATTAGACCAGGGTTAACTGAAAAAAGAAAAGAAAAAAAAAACGGTATAACACTAGACATTCTGTCCCCCCCACTTTTGAAATGGCTACGCCCCTGTATACAGGATTGTGTGCATTATAGCATCAAGGCACCATTGTGTGTTGCGGTATATTCACTGATCTCACCATGGCTGATGATTGGCTTTGGTCTTTTTGAAGTCAAATGAAATCATTAGGTTACACTTTATTTCCATAAATTTGTAACTACGTCTACTAAATCCAAGTAGGGTAGGTTTAGGGTTAGTAGAATAGGTTGACATGCTTGCAAAATTTCTTATTGTCAGTATGTTGTGGAGCCATCAAAAAGTGTTAGAAAATATTAAGCAGACAGTCAACTAATACTCTACTGACTGCTAGTTGACATGTAGTTGCAAAGTTACTTACTGTTATTAGAATGTCTAAAGTAGACTATCGAAATAAAAAGTGTTACCTCATTAATATTAATATCATTAATTAACATCAATGTTCATAATACATTAACATTAGAATTTGTAGCGCTGTATTTACATTTACATTTAGTCATTTAGCAGACGCTTTTATCCAAAGCGACTTACAATTGGGGAGTACATAAAGCGATTAATCTTGAAGAGGCAAACATACAGAGGAAGTGGCAATAACAC
>JAPDDL010000564.1:0-23938 GCA_027422435.1 Schizopygopsis pylzovi | reverse complement strand
TTGGGAGAAAATTGTGTGTCAATATTTTGTCTTAGTGACAGACTGGTGCTTCATCAATGTTAATCAAAGAACAAAATACAAAGAGAAAATCACTCACAGCTCTTAATCTGAATAAAGTTATAGCTTTAATAAGCATTAATCTATCAATATATACAGTGAAATCTATGCATTGTTCATTTATATTTGATCACTTTTAGATTTATTTTGTAGCTATTACATTAATGTTAGTAGACCATCATAGATAAATGAAAGCACTGTTTTTTTTCATTACATTTGTACATTTGTTTTATGGTATGACAAATGGTATATTTGTCAGTTTATTTAACTTTGTTTCTTTGTTCATGTTCTTACTCTATCTTATCTTATGTATATAAAACACTAAAAATGCCTGCACACTGATGTATTTACAAACTGATGTTTTATATTTAATGAAATATTTATTTAACATTTCAGAATATAAAGCCATGTTAATTAAGCTGCTAATCTATCAAATAAATATATATTTCATACATATATGTGTACATACATACGCACACATATATGTGTGTGTGTATGTATGTATGTATGTATGTATATATATATATATATATATATATATATAAAAATAACAAAAAGTACAGATGAGAATACCATTAAAGTACTGGATCGATAAGAGTAGTAATACCATTAAAACCTTATAATGTTTACTGAAATTATTGGTAGTCTGACGTGAGATAGGGGTGCCAGATTTTTTTTATGGGTTTAGGGGTGGGGGGGTTGAGAAGCATTGCACTAGAGCATCCCTTCATTCAGACACAGTGGAAGATCTGATAAGAATCAGTGTAGAGGGGTCAAGTCTGGAAGATGTTGATGCTAGAGAGAGTGTGGCCAGCGGGTTTAGCCAAGGCCAAAGATCAAAAAGGCCAAACTACAGGAGTTGGCCATCCGAGGGGCATGTGATTGCAATGGAGGATAATCCATAAGACATTGAGCCATGAGATGTTCAGTTTGATACCCTGAAAACACTTAATTTAGATTTTTTTTTTATTTAATTTATCTTGAGATGTTTTAAGCTTAAATCCCTGCTCAGTGTAGCACTTTCAGCACCAACACTTTTTCAGTAAGTTACCTTTCTTGTAGAATTGTGCTTCAAATAAAGAACTTTATGTTGACCAGATTGTTAGTTAATCGTTTACTAGTCAATATTGCCTATATGAAAATTTGGGTGCAACTAACTTTTCTGCTGGTGCACCCAAGAAAAAAAGTTAGGCGCACCAGTGCAACAAGTGCAAAAGTTAGTCTAGAGCCCTGTTAATTTGAATTATTTATTTACAGGGGCAATGCACATTAATAAACATAACTGTAAACGTGCCAGAATTAGCCCAAAAGGCTATTTTTCATCTGTAGACCCTTGACAGAATGTTAAAAGGTCACCCTAAAACAAAGACAAGCATCACACATATACACATCATATGAAAAAAAAAAAAAAAAAAAAAGAAAAAGAGTAAAAATTACATATATTACAGAAAACAAAAATCACACACAATCAGAAAATTCGCTACTAAAATACAAAATATAAGTGAATTATCTAAAACAAGGTAAACATGAGAGAAAGCGAAAAAGAGAGAGAGAAGAGAAAGATGGCAACATGACAGAGCAACATAGCTAAGAGCAATTAGTACAAGGAAGTCTATTGTCAAGAATACAATACTAATGTTGACAGTGCTGAGTTGTTAGTAACCATTTTTTAAGATGAGACTGAAAAGAGCCAAAAGTATGTAATCGTCTAATTGTTGATGGGATGGAGTTCCATTCCCTTGCAGCTTTGACTGAAAATACAGACTGACTGAAGTTACTTCTTTTGAAAGGAATAATACAATCCCCTCTTTCCCCACCCCTTGTAGATCGGTGAGCAGTTGTTCTAATATTCACAAACTGTTTTAGTGGTGAAATTAAGCTATTCATAGTCTTAAACAGCAGACAGATATGTACATATTTGATCAAGTTATCCCAGCTTAGCAAATTGTATTTCTTTAAAATTGAGCAATGATGAAACTGAACTGATTTCTTATCAAGAGTTTTTAGTGATTGTTTATACAAAGCCTCTAGTGGTTTCAGAGTAGTAATACTGGCGTGCGACCAAGTAGTTAAACAGTAAGTAATATGAGAAATAATCATGGAATGCATATATATCAGAGCGGCGTCAGATGACATATAATCACGAATAAATCTAAAATTTGATAAACTAAATCTGACCCGGTTACAGACCTTTTTAACCTGCGCCTTAAATGAAAGTTTGGAATCAATCAGAACACCAAGGTACTTATATTCCGATACAACTTGTAATCTTTCCCCTGATACAAATACATCTGGCACTACACTTAAATTCTTAGTTTTGGTGATAAACATACACACTGTTTTAGAGATGTTTAACTGTAAGCAGCATTGTTCTAGCCAAGCTGCAACATGAACCAAGGATTCTGTAAGTTCATTTGCAACTTGTGACACACTACTTCCGTGTATATAAATGACAGTGTCATCTGCATACATTTGAATGTTAGTGTTAGGACAGACGGATGGAAGCTCATTGATGTACAACGTAAAAAGTAAAGGACCCAGAATAGATCCCTGTGGAACACCAGTTGATATACTTAGGGGAGCTGAATTATAATTCTGTATACTAACATACTGTGTGCGACCTGACAAGTATGATTCGATCCATCTTAAAGTATGTGGAGAAAAATTAAAACTTAATAATTTAGACAAGAGAATTCTATGGTTTAGAGTGTCAAAGGCCTTCCTGAGGTCAAGAAACACAGCCCCGACGACCCCTCCTTTATCTAATAGAGACTTGAATTTTTCAGTGAAATAGCAATTTGCCATCTCAGTTGAGTAGTTTGCTCTGAAGCCAAATTGCATCGGATGTAAAGCAAAATAACTATTATTTAAATAATTAGTGATTTGTGCAGCCATCAATTTCTCTGCAACCTTTGAGACTATAGGTAAAATACTAATAGGTCTGTAATTACTAGCAGAGTGAGGGTCACCACTTTTGAATATAGGCACAATAACAGATGACTTCCAAGCACATGGGAACATCCCCTGAGAAACTGAAAGATTGATAATTTTAGTGATGGGATTAACTAACGACTCACTAAGCTCTTTAAACATTATCACATCCATACCAAAAATATCCTTTGCTCTGGATGGTTTAAGAGATGTAATTGTTCTTGTGACGTCTAATTCAGAGACTGCCCTTAGAGTAAGGGCTTGTTCCACTGTCTTCACTGTATAAACTTCTGAATACTTAGGGGAAAAACATTGCGAAATTGTGACTACCGAGTCAACAAAGTAATAATTAAGTGCTTCGGCTACATCAGCTGGATTGTTAGTCAGCTTCCCGTTAACCATCAATTCAAGTGATGACCTATCTTTTTTTTTTTTCACCTTTAAGTAGTTCAACTTATTCCAGATTGTTTTTGAATTACCTCTAGCCTCATTAATTATTCTCAGGAAAAAATCAGCCTTTGCTTTTCTCAAGGTCTTTACCACCTTGTTCCGTAACATAGCGAAATGTTGTCTATCATGACTAAACTTTGATCTGTTTGCAGTTTTTAAAGCAAGATCCCGTTTTTTCATTAGTTCCAAGATATCTGAATTCATCCAAGGGACAGTATGTTTTTTATTTTTAGGATTACGTTTACAACTGAAATCTTTAATAGTACTCTCTAATTTTTTGGAGAATGTTTGACTGTCTTCGTCCTGATCTTTTCCGTTTAATAAATCATCCCATTCAATCTGATGGACTGCCTTTCTGAAGTCATCTAGTTTACGTTTTGGAATGCCATAAGAGTCATATTTCCTTATGAATGAATTGAATCTCTTGCTAGATAATTTTCTGGCCACTAAAATCAAATTGTGATCAGAAAGGCCTGTTAACATATTAAAAGTGTTTAAAATTCTCTCTGCTCGATTACTAAAAATTAAATCAATTTGAGACCTTGTTGAATTAGTTATTCTTGTAGGCCCATTAATCATTTGCTTCAGATCGAAGTGATCAGTTATCTGTTTGAGATTCTTTCTGATGGTTTTATCGTCCCAATTAATATTAAAGTCTCCCATTATAATAACTTCTTTGCTGAAATCACACTGCTTTAGTAATTGTTCCAAATTTTCATAAAAACGAATATTAGAAGATGGTGGACGATAAATTACAATTAATACAAAAGACATCTGTGGTGATAATATAAGGTTCAGACCAATACATTCCAAATCTATACGATTCGCCCATGCGATTTCATTACACTGCATGCCAGTTTTCACATAAATCATAACTCCACCTCCCTTAGAACCAACTCTATCTCTCCTATAAAATTTAAAACCAGGTACTTCTAATGCTGCAGATGGAGAATTTTCATGAAGCCACGTCTCAGATAAACAAAGAAAATCTAAGTTAGAGTCTAGTAAAAGATGATGAATTTGATCACTTTTTGATATGATACTTCGTATATTCAAATGCCCACCTAATGAACGATTGGATTGACAGAAGTGGTTGTTGAGGCAAAGTTGCCCAGCATGAGGAGATCTATCAAATTATATAAAGATTGAAGTGTCTGTTTGAAATATCTTGCAACATACAATCATTCACACACTTCAAAAATTTGAAATGGCCCTCCAGTGACCGATTTCTTTCAAATTTCTCTCTTTGGGGCCGTGAGTTGAACAGGCCTAAGAGAGATAGTAGAGCACTTTGTCACCAGATATTTGACTGATGAGGGTCATAAAAATTCCATACACCCCCCCTCCCACCCATAACTGGACACCTGTTTGTACACACCCTCACCCCGTCTAACCGCCATCTGGTTATCCACTCCAGCGAACCTGTGGAATGTGTGTTTTGGGGAATGTGTTTTTGTGTGGGCCATTGAAATGTGCTTTTAAACTTTACAATGAGAAACTGTGTTAAATGGGGACAAAGGGAAGTTTTTTTAAAGTTTTCACACACGTATATCAAGAAAAAGCATCAAACATACACGTAAAATGAGCAATGGCTGTTTTTTTTCCAGAAAAGAGTAAAAAACAAGTCAAGACGAGCTAGTATTGTCAAAACAAATTTAGGAAAAGGTAAAGTTTGTTAAAAGTTAGAGAAAACAAATCAAGACACGTTACTTAAAACAACAGCTTAAAATACTTGTCAAAATCTACATTGTCTAACATTACAAGTTAAATAATATAGAGCTGCCTTACTTACCGTGGTGTAAAAGAAAGAGTATAAGACACTTGTCAAAATCTTGTAACATTACAATTTAAAATCTAGCTTTTGTCACAAGAAAAGTTAAAGAAAATAAAAAAGAAACACGCATCTAGCCACCATCTAAAAATAAATTAATATCAGGGGGCGATCGTTAAAACTACAGCATACGGCAGTAGTCAAAATCTATCTTGTTGTCGATCATTACAAGTTAAAAGTTAGAGGTAGTCACGAGTAATAATATAGAGTTGACTTATCTTACGGTTGTGTAAAATAAAAATCAGACATGTTAGTTAAAACAATGGCAAAAGACAATTGTCAAAATCTTGTAGTCTAACATCATAAGTTAGAAAAGACTATCTTACGACGAACATTAAAACACCTAAATCTATCTTGTTGTCTATCGTTAGCTATGCTGTTGGAAAATTAAACAAAAGAAAAAGAGCAGCGTCCGTCAGATAACCTAGCTCCACGCTGTCAAAATCAGAATGAGCTTACGAGTGCAGCGGACAGACCGCACCTACAATTCCGCCCCCCTAACACCTTAAGGAGAGACCAAAGCGAAGATTTATAAGAATTAAATAAAGTAATGTTTGAAAACATTAGAAAAAAATAATTTTAATAAATATTTTACATTTCTTAATTAAACCTTTCAGCATTCGTCCTAAAGCTTTTCACTTTAAAATAGTTTAGCATAGTTTAGTTTTAAACAAACATATCCTAAGCCGAAGGGGAATAAAAAAATGTTGTTTTATTTAATTTAAGTAGCATAATTCCTTTATATAATCTTTAATTTGTCAAGCTTAAGACTTCTGATGTGCTATATAACCCCCAGACTTTTTTTCACTTAAAAATGAGTTTTTCTAGGAAAAATACGTTTTTCTAAACAAATCACCTCTAAACCACAGGAAATGTTTTATTTTAGTTTAGTTTATTCACACTTAATTCACATATTCCTTTAATTGATCTTTGATTTTTGGCGAGTTTAAGACTCCTAGTGTGCTACATCAGTTAAAACGCACATATGGACATACAAATATTTAACAGGAATGAAAGCAAATCAATGCCTCTTGTAATTCAAATGACTTACGGTTGATACGTCATTTAAGCGAAAGGCAGAATTAAGGCTGTGCGATATGGACAAAAAATATATATCACGATTTTTTGTATTTTTTTTCGATTTCGATTTTAATCACGATTTTGACACACACAGACATGCTTTACAGTTATAAATGCATTCTGTGTGAATTTGAAACATTTCCAAAGGAAACCATTATTGAATTATTGAATAATGTCACTAACAATTACCCCATTAGCTTCGGTCAGAAATCTTGGAGTAATCTTCGATGGCCAGCTGACCTTCAAAGAGCACATTGCAAAGACTGCTCGATCTTGCAGGTTTGCATTGCACAACATCAGAAAGATCAGGCCCTTTCTGACAGAGCATGCTGCACAACTTCTTGTCCAGGCCCTTGTCATTTCTAGACTGGACTACTGTAATGCTCTTCTAGCTGGACTTCCATCAAACACAATCAAACCTCTACAAATGATTCAGAATGCGGCGGCACGACTGGTCTTCAACGAGCCCATGTTACACCACTCTTTGTGTCCTTGCACTGACTACCAGTTGCAGCTCGCATCCAGTTCAAGACACTGATGCTTGCATATAGAACAACCACAGGCTCAGCACCCACCTACTTCCACTCACTATTACGAATTTACATCCCCTCCAGAAGTCTGCTAGTGAGCGACGCCTCGTGGTACCATCACAGAGAGGCTCAAAATCACTCTGCAGAACATTCTCTTTCACCGTTCCTGGCCGGTGGAATGATCTTCCCACCCGGAATGCTGGATCCCTGTCAAATTTCAAGCAACAACTGAAAACTCATCTCTTTCAACTCTACTTGACTACTTAAAAAAAAAAAAAAAATCTTTATCTTTCTCTCCTTCCCTTGCTAGCTTGTACTTATTTGAACAATGCCTGAGACTTGGTGTTATTGGCACTTCCTCTGTTTGCCTCTTCAAGATTAATTGCTTTATGTACTCCCCAATTGTAAGTCGCTTTGGATAAAAGCGTCTGCTAAATGACTAAATGTAAATGTAAATGAATAAATGTCTCAATTAAAGCAGTAGTCCGATAAGAAATGGTTATGTTTCAGAGTGAAATTGTTCATTTAAATTAGGGATGTTAATTAACCTTTAACCGACCGATAATAATTTTGACCCATTAATACAATCAGTTAAACTGTTTTAAGTAACTTATTTATTTTTAGTAATTTATCAAAATATTTTAAAAGGTTTGCTGCATGGTTAAAATAAGCTACACTTTTAAAAAACACGTTTTTTAGAGAGAGCGAGAGAGAGGAAAAAACAAAGTAGCCTATAAGTCGCATTTTATTATTTCATTCAGAAATAGGCCAACACGAATAACACTCATTATAATAAACACTGTAAACATAGCTAGGCTATTTTAGTTCCCCTCACTCCACAACAAATCCTTACAATTAACAGTAGGCTAGAAAATAACAAGAATTAAAAATAAGAACCTATAACGACAAACCAAAACTAATTATTTTAGGCTAAAACAAAACTGAAACCAAGTTTGTTCTCTCCTTCAACACAAAATCAAATGTTCCTGTATTCGCGGTATTCGTGCCAAAATATTATTTACCTTTTATTTATTTACCCTTACAATATCCACATAAAACAAAATGTTTTGCATAACTTCACGGCGGTGCGGTGATAATGCTAAACAGCACAGATTTTACTACATATTTAAACGGAGCAGTGTGTTTTTTCCATGTTTGACCGGTTGTTATATATAATGATAATGAACAAGCTGCATTGTGAAGGTAGAATGCTTAAATGAGCGCATGCGGCGCTGAAGCAATCACTGGATTTATTCCTCTTCCAACAGTGGAAGCAACTACTCTTGGTCATGAAGATAATCGGAATTGTAAAAGGTCTTTTATTTGTGTACATTCAATAATTATTTGTGTACATTCAAAGCATAAGGTAATGAAAAACTTTGCTGTTTATAGTAGCTCACGACGGCGTGACGAGATCTAGAACAGTAGCGCTGTAAAACATTTAAGTATATGAAAAATATAAACCAGAATGCAACACTGATGTGACGTCTCAATAATAACTGGTTGCATTTGCTAACGAACTAACAGAATTTATGACGTGTCAAAACGTGTCGGTAGAGTTCAGATGAGGACAAAAACTACTTACTACATGTTTTCATAAAAATAACAAAATATTAAGACATCTGTTTTCTTGGCCAGACCTAGTCATGAATCCATGAATCATTCTGCCTTTCGCTTAAAATGACGTATCAACTGCAAGTCATTTACCTAACTCTTGTTTAGAGAAAGAAATGCATATCTACGTATGCACCTTTTAAGTGTAATAGTTGCATAGGTAACAGAAAGACACAAACACCCGCGTTTCATGCTCGGATTGTCTTGTGAACACCCACACATCATAAACAAATATAATTTGCTTAGATTTTAAGCAGCGTCATGTAGAGGGACTGTCATTTAATTGATCAATAAAAAACTATTATTTTGACGTATTTCTTTTGAGAGTTTAACTCTGTTAACCTTAATCACAGAATAATGCAATATCGGAAAATGATCAGACAAGTCTGAATATAAAACACTATATTTCATTTCTTCACTTAGAGAATATGTAAGTTGTTGAATTTTCTTTAACACTTGTAGGTTTATGAATAGGAGGAAAATAATAACTAGAATAAAGAATATTGAGAAAATACACAGTAAGGGGTATAACATTTCCCGGAACAGATATGTTATTGTGGCGAAGAATAATAATTTTCCATCCGTCTCAGCTATCATTGAGGTTTTGTCTGTCTGTCTTTTGGGACAGGTTTTTGATTGAATTAAGTGTTTTAAGATGAGCAGAATGTATTAGTTTAATAGTATTTGATAAACGTTTTTTTTGTATTGAATGTAGTGAAGCGGCTGTTTAACAAGTTTGAAATGTTTTAATGTTCCTGTTTAACTAATACATTCAGCATACTGTAAATAAAGCGGTTAAATGAGCACGTAGTATTATTTCAATTAATTCCGTGTTAACAAACAGTACGTACTTCAATGGTTCTTTGTGTGATTTCATAATAAAAGCATCTAAACTGATAACAGACTGTTATCTTTTATACTAAAACTTAAAACATCATAAGTAATGTGCAATTGTGTAAAACACGAACCAAAACATCATGTTAATATGTTATCTGTCTTTTTACACACATTTTGTGCACTATCAATTTTAAGAGCGTATGATTTATCATTCGTGCAGATTATATTTTAAAGTTGTTAAGCCAAATCAATGCGTTTATAAGACTGGTTAATTCTTTCTACAGACGTATGCTTTAGACATGTAGAACATATCCACATTTATATCATAATAACATTATCAGGACAAATGAACAAAAGACGCCTTCACACTGTTACATTTATTTGAACGTTTCACTTATATAAAATGACCCTGAGTTATTAGAAAAGAGATGTATACCAATGAACCGGTTCATTGAACCGATCTGTGGGAAAGAATTGATTCGCAGAAATGAATCACTAACGGAGCATGACGATTTGGTGTGTTCTTGAAATATAATCTTAAGAAAAAGTCAGTCAGTCACATCTGCTCTGAATATTCAGTCCATCTAGTTTCATCATAAACTATAAGCAGGGTCTTGCAATAATGTGTTGAACGTCTGATAAGTTGGTCGATCGCACGTCCAGAGTTTTACTGCGGTGCTAATATACATTCGATTGGCAAACTGAATAGGGTCCAAAGTAGCAGGGATGGAGGAGCAAATGTGGTTCTTTAAAATCTCTCAAAAACCTTCATGACTGTTGATGTGAGGGCAACTGGACGATAGTCATTCAGGCAAGAGGGTTTACCATTCTTAGGCACAGGGATGATGACAGATTTTTTTAAAGAAGTTGGGAACCACAGAGGTAGCAAGGGACTCATTAAAGATTGAAGTAAACAAACCAGCGAGCTGATCAGCGCAGGACCTCAGGACACGGCCAGTAATCCCATCAGGTCCGGCTACTTTCCTGACATTCACTCTTTAGTTACCTCCGAACCTCGTCCTCCGACACGCTGATAACATGATGCCTCGGGTGGATGAGCTCCTGGATCGCCTCGGTAGGGCCCGGTACATCTCCACACTTGACCTCACAAAAGGGTACTGGCAAGTGCCCCTCTCTAAAAATGCCAAACCCAAGACGGTCTTCAGCACCCCCAGGGGACACTGGCAGTACCGGACCCTTCCTTTGGGCTGCATGGGGCTCCTGCCACGTTACAGCGCATGATGGACAGCTCGCTGCAGCCTCACCAGTCTTATGCCGCAGCGTACCTGGATGACGTGGTAATCCACTCCGAGTGTTGGGAAGACCACCTAGACCGTCTGCGAGGGTGCTGATGGAACTGCGAAGGGCTGGGCTCACCGCCAACCTCCGTAAATTTCACTTGGGCCTGTCTGAGGCAAAGTACCTGGGCTTCCAGGTCGGATGAGGCCTCATTAAGCCCCAGGAAAAGGTGGAAGCTGTCCGGTCCTCCCGGAGGCCCAGCAAAAAGTCCCAGGTACGAGCCTTCTTGGGGTTGGCAGGGTATTATCGCTGTTTCTTCCCTAACTTCTCCTCCCTAGCCGCCCCCCTGACAGACCTGACCATAAAGGGGCAGCCAGAAAAGGTGTACTGGACACCCGAGGCGGAGGAGGCCTTTCGGAAGGTGAAGACAGCGCTCACCTCAGAGCCGGTCCTGCGGGTCCCGGATTTCAGCTGCCCCTTCCTGCTGCAAACGGATGCCTCTGACACAGGACTTGGAGCCGTCCTGTCCCAGATTCAGGAAAGTGAGGAGCATTCGGTCCTGTATATCAGCAGGAGGCTGACCTCGGCAGAGAGGAATTACGCCACCGTGGTGAAGGAAGCTCTGGTCATCAAGTGGGCAGTCCTGGAGCTGTGCTATTACCTCCTGGGCCGTAAGTTCACCCTTGTTATGGACCACGCACCCCTCCAGTGGATGGCCCGGGCCAAGGACACGAATGCCAGGGTGACACGATGGTTCCTTGCGCTCCAGGACTTCCACTTCCTGGTGCAACATCGGGCTGGAGCGGCCAAATCCAACACCGATCCGCTTTTGCAGGTCTGTCAGGGGTCACTCCCCACCCACCCCTTGTGTCTCCACTACTACACCACATAATTCGGCCAGGCCTAGGACAACGCTTAGGGGGAGGGATTGTGATGAGCGTCCCGAGTCCAAATCAGCATTTCCCTGAAACTCACGAGGAGCACCTACTCACCAGTCATCACGGGCTGATCGGCCACACCTGCCGCTCATCAACCCGTCTGCACATAAGCAGCGTGCTCACAGATGAACAGAGAAACCACTCTATGAGACAGCAGACTAACATTCTCTCTGTTCCCTTCCAGACAGCAGCGCGTGACCGACCAGCATCGCCACGAGCACCGCACGGACTCACCCGCACACGACTGAGAGCACCACAGCAAGCGAGAGCACAGACACCTTTCACCCTCACTAATAAAATCCACCCTCTGGGGACTTAAATTGAGCTATCCTTGTCGCGTGATCCTTCCACCCTGCCACAACATATTCAAGAGAAATGCATACACAATTGTTTTAATCATTCTGAAGCTTTTAGTCTATTATGCTTCCTGTCATTAGTCTTTCACACATTCTATTTTAATTAGTCTCAGGACTCTGTTACACACAAACCAGTTGAGTGTGGACACGAATCCTTTAAATATGACTTTTTTTACAGATACTTAACATCTTACCGCATCTGTATCAGTAAGATATTTACATCATCACAAACCATCAGACACATCAACTTTATAAGATGGACTTATCGAATATTTGCATGTTTCTTATATCAGTTATTTGATCAAACCTTAGTCGAATAAACCTATATAGATCAGTTGTTTTTATTTTGATAAAACATGTTGCATTTAACCCCCACGGTTAATAATACATTTTTGAGAAAGAAAGTCTAATTTGTTTGTTGTAAAGATTTGAGACATTTGTACCACATTGTTTAGGAATCACTTTTGTTGCAAACATTCTTATGACAACCAATCTAATTGTTTAATTTAGCTCTAATTCATAAAGAATATCTCTAACCACCTTGTATTGATCAGAGGATTATTTGACTGCTTCTAATCCTTGCTTTAGAGGTTCATGGTTTCAGGTTTGAAAGATAAAAGCTTATTTGTTAAAACAATAGTTATATCATTGTTTAATCATGTTGCTTTTCATCATCTTGTAGAGATACCCAGCGTGATTCTAATACGTTTTTTATTTGTAAAACGTTTGTATGAGACATCATAAAAGTCTAAATGTTTAACTGTATATGGGTTGTTTGTGTGTGTGTGTGAGTGTGTGTGTTTGCTTTTATGTGAGTGTTTGGGTTTATTACACTATTTTAACAGTAATATTGAACTTTACATGTGTTTTACACATACTTAAACATCTTAACACATCTGTATCAGTAAGATATTTGTCACAAACCATCAGACACATCAGGCGGGGGTTGATGAGTTGGACTTGTTGATTATTTGAATTATTTCCTCTGTCAATTATTTGATAAATTCTTAGTAAAATATCCCTTAAATATCTTACATAAAACATTATACTGTGAAAAATAAACATACTTTTAAACACCACGGCTAATAATACAATTTTAAAGGGAGAACGAAAGTCTAATCTGTTTGTTGTAAAGATTATATGAGACATTTGAACCACATTGTTTAGGAATAACTTTTGTTGCAAACAACCTATGACAATTTTCAGTATAATTTAGCTCTAATCCATAAAGAAAATCTCTGTAACCACCTTGTATTGATTAGAGGATCATTTGACTGGTTCTAATCCTTGCTTTAGATGTTCATGATTTCAGGTTTTACATTTTGTTAGGTTATTTGTTAAAACAATAGTTACAGCATTGTTTAATCATACTTCTTTTCATCATCTTGTAGAGATACCCAACGTGATTCTAATACGTTTTTTTATTTGTAAAAGGTTTGTATGAGACAAAAAAGTCTAAATGTTTAACTGTAGGATTGTTTATGTGCATGTTTGTGTTGAGTGTTTGTGTTTATGTTTGAGAGTTTGTTTATTTTTGCGTGTGTGCATGTGTGTGTGTGCGTGCCTGCCTGTTTGCATTGCAGTGTATGTTTGTGGTGAGGGTTTAAAAATATGAGTGAAAAAAATAAAATAATAATATAATAATAAATATGTTAGCTAAATTAACAAAAAAATTCCAACACCATAGAACTGGTGTTTTCACCTTCTTTATCTATCTCATCTCATCCTGAATTTCAGATTGAAGCCGCACACGGCCTTTGACCGGTCAGTGAACCATTCCAGTGAACCTTTGACAAAGTTCACGCCCGCCGGTTTATTTCATAAAATAGATGCAATGGAGATGCTTTGATCACTGAACTAGGAAACCAGAAGTAAAAAATGCCAGACCCCCTCAAAACTAATTAAATTGCAAATGAGTAGACGTAAACCTTTAGATGTTTTATAATGTCCTTTTGATCTGATATGTAGCCTAAATGTCCGTAATCATATGCCAGTCTTCAAATTTCACTAATTTCGTTGCACTGCCTTCGACAAAATATTTGCATCTCGTGTGATGTAAAAAAGTTTAGATATTGTACGTCTGTTTCAATTGATAGATAACACTCCATACACCACAAGCCTTACGGGCAGAAAATCAAAGTGTAATCCTCTCTTATTTGACCACTTTTCGTACTTATATTTGCAACCCGTGCAACCGATATAGGCTATAGCACTGCGTCACGGATTCTGCACGCCATCTTCAAACCTTCTCTCATTTTATTGTGGTGCGTGAGCCGTGATATTTTGCATTTCGTGTGATGTTGTAAAAGTTTAGACATTGTACGTCTGTTTAAACTGATAACAAGTCTTACGGCAAGAAAATCAAAGAAGTATTGATTTGCTTTCATTCCTGTTAAATATTTGTATGTGCATACGTGCGTTTTAACTGATGTAACACTAGAAGTCTTAAATTTGCCAAAAATCAAAGATCAATTAAAGGAATAGGTGAATTAAGAGTGAATAAACTAAAATAAAATAAAATAAAACATTTCCTGTGGTTTAGAGGCGATTGTTTAGAAAAAACTTATGTAACCTAATTTTTAAGTGAACAAAAGTCTGGGGGTTATATAGCACATCCGAAGTCTTAAGCTTGACAAATTAAAGACTATATAAAAGGAATTATGCTACTTAAAAAAAAAAAAAAAAATCCTACGACTTAGGATATGTTTGTTTAAACTAAACTATGCTAAACAATTTTAAAGTGAAAAGTTTTAGGGCGAATGCTGAAAGGTTTATTTAGTTAATAAATGTAAAAGATTTATTAAAAATAACTTTATATCTAATATCTAATGTTTTCAAACATTACTTTGTTTAATTATTTTAAATCTTCGCTTTGGTCTCTCCTTAAGGTGTTAGGGGGGCGGAGTTGTAGGTGCGTTCTGTCCGCTGCACTCGTAAGCTCATTCTGATTTTGACAGTGTGAAGCTCGGTTATCTGACGGACGCTGCACTTTTTCTTTTGTTTAACTTTCCGTCAGCGTAGCTAACGATAAACTAAAAGAAAGATTCCGGTGTTTTAACGTTCGTCGTAAGAAAGTCATCTCCTTTTTCTTTTCTAACTTATGATGCTAGACTACAAGATTTTGACAACTGTCTTATGACGTTGTTTTAACTAACATGTTTGATTTTTTTCTTTTACACCACGGTAAGATAAGTCACCTCTATATTATTTAACTTGTGACTGCCTCTAACTTTTAACTTGTAACGATAGACAACAAGATAGATTTTGACTACTGCCGTATGCTGTTGTTTTAACGATCGCCCCCTGATATTCATTTATTTTTAGATGGTGGCTAGATGCGTGTTTCTTTTTTATTTTCTTTAACTTTTCTTGTGACAAAAGCTAGATTTTAAATTGTAATGTTACAAGATTTTGACAAGTGTCTTATACTCTTTCTTTTACACCATGGTAAGTAAGGCAGCACTATATTATTTAACTTGTAATATTAGACAACGTAGGTTTTGACAAGTATCTTAAGCTGTTGTTTTAACTAACGTGTCTTGATTTGTTTTTTGTTTTCTCTAACTTTTAACAAACTTTACATTTTCCTAAATTTGTTTTAACAATACTAGCTCATCTTGACTTGTTTTTTACTCTTTTCTGGAGAAAAAAACAGCCATTGCTCATTTTACGTGTATGTTTGATGCTTTTTCTTTGTATACGTGTGTGTGTGAAAAAACGTGCCACCGTTAACCTTGTCTAACAGGTGCTCAAACTTCATCAGCCAATGGCAGAAATGTTTTTGTAAACAAATGTCCTTGTAAACACTTGTGGCATTTTGGACCCAGACCGTGCGCAACGATTTTCATGTTGATAGGATGGTTGATAGTTTTTTCCCTCTTATAGCACCACCAAGTTGCCAAGCGCTCTTAGATCTCATACATTAGTGTTCACTAGTTTGGCAGAGATATCGCATTCCATTCAGGAGTTATAGGCATTTTACTAAAAGTGGCCTTGCCCCTTTCTAATGTTTTGGCACTCCTTTGTGACGGTGAGTCAAAAGTTTAACTTTTTTTGATGGTTATTGATATTCACTCTCCAGAGAATCTTTCTGCACTGGTTTGGTTCCAATCAGGCGAAAAACCTAGGACTACATTGCAAAAGTAGGTTTTAAAAAGATTTTAAATACCTGAAAATTTCTCCAGGCTCATGATCGAAACTAATCATGTCCATTTTGTCCGGCGTTAGCCAAGGAATCCAATGGCATGATACACTTGAGCCGGTGACAGACGGTTTAGGAGTTATGAGCGATTTCGTACTTTTGATTACTGTAGCGCTCCCATCAGGCTGATTGGCCTTGGTCACATTTGTAGGTGGTGTGAGTACTACCATCCCTCCAAGTTTCAAGTCTCTACAATTTACGTTTGGTCTGCACAATCAGTTTTATGTGGGGATCATGTGACCATTCTAACAATTACAATATGGCTCAGCACTATGCGCTCAAACCTAAATATGAGAGCAAAGCGTCAGTAGGTGGTGGCAAGTCCCACTTATCCTCACTATTACATTATAGACTAGAACATTCCAAAAGCTGTCATTTTGGCAGACTGCCTTCAATACGAGCTGTTTTTAGACTAATGACAAAGTTTTTAGTTCTGAAACTTACTGTTTTTATGGTACAATGACCTCTTAAATGTCAAAATATCAAGGGAATTTTGGTTTCTCAGTTCATGACCCCTTTAACTAGACTATATCATGTTATAAATATAAAAACAATTTTTACCACAATATGTTTGTTCTAAGTTTCTTTGTGTGTGCTTTTGCGCTCATTTGTTTTCAACTGGTACGACCTTGTAATTGTCAATGCATTACTGATTATCAATAATTTACAAGGAATGTAATACAATCAGAATCATTCTCCCTGAAATTGCTCAATTACACTACACAATTTCTTTCTCTGCTCTTAGTTTTACTTCTCCATGTCCCAGTGTCTCACTGTCCAAACATACAGCATTTCAACAATTTTGCACAATCCGGAGCGAATTACCAAACTGGTTTCGTGTGTATCACAACATTGTACATATTTTGTGACAGAAAATTTTAAAGTTATTAATTATGAAGGCACTATATTCAAAATAAACTTGTAATATTTTTCTCTAAAACCATCTAATTTTCTTTAATGACTGTAGAAATCAAACATTCTATGGTATGAGTTATGTTCTAAACATTAAATATTTTTTTTCAAATAAGTGTATTATTTTGTAAATTGATAGATTTATATACTCGGAACTCATGCAAAACAAAAATAAGTAGATCCCTATTATTTAACTCAGTGAAAACTAACTCCTCGCCCTCATAACATGGAAGACCTAACTCTGCACTCTTCCTATTGGCCTTCTGTAAAATATTACTGTATTTTTTTCTGAAAAGAAGAAATAATTTTGTAATTATAAATAAATACAACTATGCTACAATAAGCACTTCACATAAATAT
This sequence comes from Schizopygopsis pylzovi, assembly GCA_027422435.1. NCBI lineage: Eukaryota > Metazoa > Chordata > Actinopteri > Cypriniformes > Cyprinidae > Schizopygopsis > Schizopygopsis pylzovi. The sequence continues at coordinate 6,602 of JAPDDL010000564.1, read as the reverse complement.
GTGAAATCATATTATTGATGCATTTATCTACACAAATGCCAATGGGGAAATACATTACTGAAATTCCACTGTGGTACAGCACAGCCATATAACAACATACCTATTTCCCCGTAGTGGTACACCATTTGCCATATGGAAACAATGATATTTTCTCAATTTACATTAAAACTAGGTTAGAAAAAGTTACATTTAGAATAAAAATATCTAATTGATTTAAATATGCTGAAAAAAAATCCCCCTTGAAAAGATAAATTTAGAAATTAGGTTAATAGAGCAATTTCTGGTGTGAGGGTGACAGTGGGAAAAAGAGTTTTGGATGGACATTTAAATGTAATTTGATTTAAAAACAGCACATTATCTTTACACATTGTCTATCTTAAGGCCCGCCCTTTTAATTCCAATAGTGAAAATAGAGTTTTTTTGTTTTCCTGTATGAAAACAGCAGAAACACCTAGGGACTACACAACATACATTTTACTTTGTCACTTACTTTGTAGCACTCATATCTTTCATAGGATGTTCCTCCAGGTGACTCTGGGAACAAGTAGGGCTGCGGGTGCTGATTGCCCCAGAATTCCTCCTCACCTGCCTTCAGCATCATGGTGGCCTTCATCATGTCCTTCTCATGTTTGTTCTCATCAAAGCGTGCTCGCAGCAAACATGCATAGAAACGATATTTATCCCTGAAATGGTACAATAACTTTTTGTGAATGGTATGGTTAGGAATAATAAGACAAATACCTATGTAACCACAAATAAAATTATGGATGGCTCATTATTATCAAGGCTACATCATTGAAACTATAGTTTTTTATAAACAAACTATAGTATTGAAATGAAAAATATTATATTCCACTGCCCTTTCTTGCATTATTTAGTACTATTGCTTCCAAAATGCCTTAGATATATATCCCAGGGTTTTCATAATTTGGGTAAATAGAATAAATAAAATATTGCTGCAAGCAGCGATGGCGGGCCCAAGCCGATGCAAACGCCATCCCGGTGGCATCAGGAAAGCGGTGCCCAGCGGGCACATGTATTTACAGTAACCCTCTAGCAGTCTGGTTTTAAGGGACACGGCAATTAAAGGGTTAATCCAAACCATCAACTGTGTGAAACACGCACAGTTTAAACAGACGCCCTCTCTCTTTATTAGGGTTGTGACGGTGAGGACATTTTCCCACCGGTTAATCGACCTGATGTCACACCGGTTATAACGGTATCACCGTGTGTGTGTGTGTGTGTGTGTGTGTGTGTGTGTGTGGGGGGGGGGGGGGTCGTTTGAGTTTTCCCTCTTTTCCTTAGGTTTTAAATACCCTGTAAGCGCTGTGCACGTTTTATTTTGACTTTAATATCAGCAGCAATTCGGCGTCAAGCAGTGTTTAAAATAAAAAAAACAGCAAATACCGTGGAACCAAATAAATGAGAAATTAATGTTTTTTTTTACATTATCACATAGATCAGGGGTAATAGATCGCACGCGCTTTAGGTCAGTGATTCTCAGATCAGTTTTGTCCCATTTATAGCTTAAGGTTAAAGCCTTATGATTTCCGTGAAGTGGCGTGAATCCCAGAATCCAGTCATGACAATGAATTTACAATGCAGATGTCACATAAAACGCTCGGTTTGATAAATAAATCAAAAACAGAGCGGTCAAATCACTACATGGTCTAGTGTCTGTGATTATTAAAGTGAAAAAACACTGCTATATAAAAATATAATTTGTTTGTTTTGCGTGTCTCTCTGTGAGTGAGTGGTTGTCATGTACATACTCAAGAATGCGCACTGGTGCCGCTCATAGTGTTTAACAGTGCCTGCTGTCTCACTATCTGAGGACAAACACCGAGAGCCTCACTGACACGGAGAGAACAATTAATAATCCTTTCTTCCTTTTATTTGAGAAAGCCATAGTCAAATACATGCTACTCTTCATACTACTCTTCTTCTTCTGTGATTTGTGGCAGCTTAGACACTTCAAATGCTTATTACTGCCCCCCTCAGTTCACTACTACCGTCAAAATAAAAGTCTGCTTTTTAACTTTTACCATTATAGTAGATTGTACTATAATGTAGCCTACTTCTAAAATAAGAATAATAAATATAAACATTTAAGGAATATAATTTCCCCCGATACAAAACTATAATGCTATAATAAACAGAAAATATTAATTAATTGTTTACCTGAGTCTTTAGTCAATCATTAGCTCACCTCACCTCTTATCTGACATGTCTTTGGGTTTGTGTTGTTCGTTCATCACGTAACAGCCCCATAAACTAAACCTATGCAGTATGAGCCAGTAAGAGAATTGATTAGTTCACCTTTTGAGTTTTTCGAGTAATTTGTTCTTTTGTCACGTGACATAACAGCATAGAGCAATTTGTTAATTTGCAAGCTTCCTTACAAACGGGTGCATAGTTGTTATTATTATTATTATCCGTATTATAATTACTATTTACTCTTACAGTTAGGTGATGCGTTTCTGGTCTCAAATTGTAGATTTTTATTTCTTACAGTTTATAAATGTGTGAATTTCTGTCATGATTGTTATTTTCCATAACACTGAATGTGGTAACAAAAAGGTAATAAACTAAAGAGTTGCTTATTATTAGAGGTGGGCATAGATTATTTTTTTTAATCTAGATTAATCTAGATTAATTTTGGAATTAATCTAGATTAATCTAGATTAAAATGGCTCATTTGAATTCTGCCGAAGGCATTCAGAATATGTGTGCTACCCAAATAATGACTAAAAGAAAGTCTTTGAGAACGGGTTTCTCAAGCCAGGTGGCGCATTAGACCAGGGGCTCATCTCCTGTTTCCAAAATGCATCACAAACTTTAATCTCTTCCCATCCCAATCCCACGAAAAAACTGGAGGAAAATCCCGTTCCGCTCCCGGAAGAATGACTCCCATTCCCTCCCACTCCCGTGTTGTTGTTGTTTTTTTTTTTAAAATAACTGTCAATTACAGTAAAAATATAGTACAGATCACAGCGTGCCCACCTTATTAGTTGAATAAAAACCCAAAATGTCGTTTTTTTGTTATTATATTGAACTGAAAGCCATCTTATTATGCACAGTGTTGCACAGATTCAATTTCATGTAAATCATCCATGCTAACACACACGTCTTCTATTTTTTTTTTTTGACATTTCACTCTCTATAGATATATTTTTCTATGTACTGTATTTTTAGATATATTCGAGTTTCGAAGTTTCTCGCTCAAGTTCACATGAGACCTAAAGCGCATCCTGTTTGCTTAAAAGCGCAACGTTTCGTTGTTATTCTGAGTGCACACAAATAAACGTAGAGTCTTTACAGATTCGAAAGATGTATTAGGCTACTTTTATCTGTATGACCAAAAATGACGGAGATTTTAAGAGCAAGTGAGCGCACCGGAGCCGGTCTTGCAGCAAACGCGCTTCCACACAAACACTTCAATAGCGCACATTTCTCTAGGTTAACATCATATTGAGCGGCCATGTAAAGTTGCTACTACATACATCTTTCAGATGAAAAGCCATATTTGAGGTTGATGAATGATAGGTGAGCGTTTGGATGTCCTGCCCGATTGTATTACCACATAGACCAGCCGTTAACAATCTGTCCATCACGGACTGCGAGCCTCTAGTTCGAAGACTCGTTCTCACCCCCTACAGTGCAATTCGGCTAGGTATACATCCGCGCTAAAATATCAGGGTGAAAGTCATCATAGCTTGCGTAGTATAGACCCAGCTCCCAACCCAACTTTGAGAATAGATTAACGGCGATATTTTTTTTATCGCCGATAAGAGTCTCACGTTAACGCAGCACGTTAACGCCGATAACGGCCCACCACTACTTATTATCATTATTATTAAGTCTTTTCCCTTAGACTGCATAGGTTTAGCTTACGGGGCTGTCATGTGATGAACGAACGACTCAAAACCGAAGACTCAAAAGGTGAACTAATCAATTCTCTTTCCTGCTCATAATGCATTGGTTAAGCTTACGGGCTGTCGCGTGATGAACGAACGACTCAAACCCGATGCTCAAAAGGTGAACTAATCTATTCTCTTTCTGGCTCATACTGCATTAGTCACGTGATGAACGAATGTACAGTGGCCGAGAAATGCAAAACAAATCACGATTCTGAAAACAAAACAATAAGTCAGAAAACACAACGACAAATCAGACAAACCGGAAAAGGTAGGTATAGTTTGAGGCAGCGCCACTGGTTTGGGAATAGATGACTTACCACTGACTGGATATCTGTCGAGATATCTGTATATAGATACATATATATAGATATATAGGCGGAATGACACATATAATAGCAGAGTCGATTAAACATATCGGCTTCAATAGCTCAGATGTTAAATCACACGCTAGTATAACGTTACCTTTTGATGCGATCGAAACTTTTTTCTCCCTTTTCAAATCTAGTATCGCATCGTAAAGGCATTTATTTTCAATAAAAATTAAGGAAATAATCAAAAAGTTTAAAATAAAGCATTGGGTAGGGTTAGTGTAGGTGTAGGGAAAGCTTTGTTTATTGTAACGTTAGGTGGCATCAATTTAAGAATTTGAATTATAATTTACACTCAATGAGTTTGCATACTGTTTTATATTGTAATTCAATACTGAAGTGCAGATAATTGCCACTATTTGCAATGAGTAGTATACATAGCAGAAAATTGTGCTATTTTAAGAGTGTAAATAGGTATTTGCACTTAGTGTAAATAACTGCTATAACTATTTGACAGAACTATGTCAAATTTACTGTCACTCCCATATACACTGTATTAGAAACACCCTCATATTAGCGTTAACACATTTTTTTGTATTCTGATTCAAAGGTAATATAATACAGAGCACAGTGTTGTAAATCTACATGCATATTTTTAGGCAGCAGCTATTTGCACTGTTTCCTTAATTTGTATTGAAAATAAATGCCTTTACGATGCGATACGAGAATTGAAAAGGGAGAAAAAAGTTTGTCAAAAGGCGGGATTGAACCCTGGTCGATCGCATCAAAAGATATGGTAACGCGTGATTTACCATCTGAGCTATTGAAGCTGATGTTACATCGACTCTGCTATTCTATGTGTCATCCCGCCCATATATCTTGATTGACAGATATTTCGTCCAATCATCTATTCCCAAACCAATGGCGCTTCCTCAAACATACCCAACGTTTCCGGTTTGTCTGATTTGTCGTTGTGTTTCAATAGGGTCTGGCTGCAGACTTGCATGCTCAGCACTTGCACGCTCAGACACTTCCGCTAGTGATGTTACTTGCAGTCTTTTTTATTTTGTTCTATTTATTGATTATTTTTTGTTTGAATCTCTCAACATTTTACAACAGTAGCAGGTGGTGAAGACAAGAAAAAATTAACTAAAATACAATGTCACTTGCAATCGCTGCTTGCACTTTCTGCTACCTGTGACGTCACTTGCATTAGACACGAATCGTGTGCGTTGCCAACGGAGACAAGACGCTGTGCTGGTTAAACGATTAAACCTAATTTAATATCATAACATACAAGGTCCTGCTGTTCTGTAGCCACAGATTTGCGGGTCTTGTATTTTCCTCCTACAGATGACTTACAGGACCTTGTATGTTATGATATTAAATGAGTAACTAATTCCAGTACAGAACCTATGGGATGGTGCGCATGCGCGACCATGAATTCAAAAATGAACGAATCGTTCAAGACCGACCCATTACTACTTTTCAGGGTTTTTTTGCTGGGTGAAAAAAAAACAAGACGTTGAATGAGACGAGTGCATGGAGCAATGTTACATTGTTGGACCTTTTCAAACGCCATAGCTAGCCACGCTTTCTTTTTGCGGTTTCGCTTCATTTCACATTATAATTGCACCCACTCAGTTTAAGAAAAGTCTGATCAAAGCGATCACCACCAAATAAAATCATCCCAGCGTATTTTAATGGCAGTTAACACAGATGCAATGTGCATGACAGGACATGTAGCAGCAGTTCATTTTATATGTGCTAAACTGTATAAGGCTAGCAGTAATTCAACAGAAAATTAGCAGGACAAGCTAAGACCGATTGCCGTGTCTGTCTCCTCCAAACAGCCAACAAATGCACATACAAACATATAAAACTACAATTATAATGTATACATTGGATTCACCTGAAAATACACCATGACTCAACGTGTCTCAGTGATTTTTTGTAGAGTCGCAGAACCTTCTGATGGTGGGTCAAATAGGCAGCCGCCATCTTTCCCTCTGAGTCACGTTGTGCTTTGCGAGTTAGGAAACTTCCGAATCTTTTGATTCGAAACAATGCTTCGGATGGATTTAAGTTAACCCTTGAATCAGTATATATGCGCATGTGTTTACACAAAAAATATTTAGCCATAATTGTATTCGTTTGAATTGCAATAATACTAGTAATAGCAGTAAAGTATAGGTCGTACATAAAACAGGCAAGAAACAGTTAAGATTTCGGAACACAAAAAAACGGCATAGTTCAATTAGATTTTATTTAAACAATAATTCAAAACGCATTAATTCAAACTGCTTAGAAGCAGCATAAATTGGTTAATTGTGGGAACAATTCATTTGTTCAGTTGAAAATGGCTATGCCTAGC
>JAPDDL010000514.1:0-24607 GCA_027422435.1 Schizopygopsis pylzovi | reverse complement strand
AAGAGCATTGCAGTAGTCCAGTCTAGAAATGACAAGGGCCTGGACAAGAAGTTGTGCAGCACGCTCTGTCAGAAAGGGCCTGATCTTTCTGATGTTGTGTAGTGCAAACCTGCAAGATCGAGCAGTCTTTACAATGTGCTCTTTGAAGGTCAGCTGGTCATCAAAGATTACACCAAGATTTCTGACTGAAGCTGATGGGGAAATTGTTGATGAACCTAACTGAATCGTGAAATCATGCTGTAGAGTTGTAGTTGCAGGGAAGACAAGGAGCTCAGTCTTTGCCAGGTTGAGCTGTAGATGATGTTCATTCATCCATGCCGAGATGTCCGCCAGGCAGCTTGAGATCCGTGCAGCTACCGCTGGATCATCTGGTCAAAATGAGAGATAGAGCTGTGTGTCATCAGCGTAGAAATGATAGGAGAAGCCATGTGCCTGTATAATGGGAGCCAGTGATGTAGTGTATGTGGAGAAAAGGAGGGGTCCAAGAACCGATCCCTGGGGAACCCCAGTGACCAATTGATGTGCTTTGGATACCTTCCCTCCCCAGGCCACCCTGAAAGACCGACCAGTGAGATAGGATTCAAACCAACGAAGTGGAATTCCAGTGATGTCCAGTGGTGAGAGGGTGGACAGGAGGATCTGATGATTGACAGTGTCAAAAGCGGCAGACAGATCCAGCAGAATGAGGACTGATGATTTGGAATCAGCTTTTGCAATCCGCAGGGCTTCAGTGACTGAGAGTAGCGCAGTCTCAGTTGAATGGCCACTCCTGAAACCTGACTGTTTAGCGTCCAGTTTGTTGTTCTGTGAAAGAAACAATGAGACCTGGTTGAAGACAACTCGTTCGAGTGTTTTGGCTATGAATGGGAGGAGAGAGACAGGTCTGTAGTTTTCTAAAAGAGAAGTGTTTAATGTAGGTTTTTTGAGCAGTGGTGTTACCCGAGCCTGCTTGAATGCAGTGGGGAAGATGCCTGTGAGGAGAGATGTGTTGATGATGTGTGTGAGTGCTGGTAAGAGTGTGGGAGAGATTGCTTGGAGAAGGTGCTAGGGGATTGGGTCTAGAGGACATGTTGTAGGATGGCTGGAGAAGAGAAGTTTGGATACTGCCGCCTCAGTGAGGGGACAGAAGGAGAAGATGGGAGTTTGAGCAGTGGATCTAGTTGGTTGGAGGTCCTGTGTGAGTGGAGGTGAAAACTGACTACTGATTGCTTTAGTTTTCTCTGTAAAAAAAGTTGCAAAGTCATCAGCTGTGATAGAAGTGGTGGGAGGTGGTGAAGGCGGACAGAGGAGAGAATTAAATGTTCTGAAGAGATTATGCATATCTGGAGCATTGTTGATCTTGTTATGGAAATGTGACGATTTGACAGTGTGGAACGAAGAACATCAGATAACCAGGGGTTAGAAGGGGCAGTCCGTGCTGGCCTGGAGGAGAGAGGACAAATGTCGTCTAGACAAGAGGTTAAGGTAGAGTATAAAGTATCAATAGCAGCATTCACTTCCAGAGATGAGAAATGGGTAGGTGAGGGAAGAGAGGAGGATACTACAGAGGAAAGATGGGAGGGAGAAAGGGAGCGTAGGTTTCGTCTAAAAGTAACTGGTAAGGGGGTTGGTGGCACCCGGGTAGCAAAGTGTAAATTTAATGAATAAATGGTCAGAGATATGTAGTGGCTGTACCAGAATGTTATCTGCAGTACAATCGCGTGTGTAAATTAAATCAAGTTGGTTGCCTGATTTGTGAGTGCTAGTAGTGGTAAGGCGTTTGAGACCAAATGAAGCTAGGAGTGAATGGAAGTCTGTAGCATAAGGCTTTTCTAGATGAATGTTGAAATCACCAAAAACTAAGAGTGGAGTTCCATCCTCCATGAAAGAGGCCAGCAACCCGTCCAGCTCCTCTAGGTAGGGGGCTAGAATTTGGCCAGGTACTTGCGTGATGACGTACATCACAGACAATTTCTGAGAAACATCAAGTAAACATGTATTATCAGTGAATGTGAGCAGGGCATAGCGTTGCCCAGATCAGCTGTACTGCATGTCACAGCACAGCAGCTCTACTGCAAACAGGAACAAGTATACTAACGTTAGATAGACCTTTCTTGTCGGAGCGTTATTTGAGCGGGCTTTTCCTGTGAGCATGAGCGGTAACTAAGCAGAATGGTAGAGCAGAGCATCACACGGCGCAGTGATGATGGCTGAGGGAGAGCGGAAACCTGAACACTGCAGTGCATCTCTAGTAAATTGACAAAACGATTCTTCGAGGCACATAATTTGCCTCAATAATTTTTTGTATTTGAGTTACTCGAGTAACTCGAGGAATCGTTTCAGCCCTATCTCCCTCGCTGCGTTCCGTCTGTTGACGCGCATGCACTCGCTCGCCGTACCGGTGCTCATTCGGTATATTAAACTTAACACAGACTGTCATGATGGACCTTTATGCAAAAATGGAAATGCTCGCGTGAACATGTGACATTTACAGATAAGTATATGACCGTAAACTGAAAGTTTTTGCACAGAGGACGCACACGCATCTGTCAAAGCGCCTGACAGGGCAAGCCATTATGCTAATGCATTAACTTAAAGCTTAAAATAAATAATTCTCATGTTTTGGATCACGTAACTCTCCCGCAGCATCTCATTCTGTTTCCTCCACTGTTTTAGATTAGGGCTGGGCGATAATTCTATAACGACAATTATTGCAAAATAATTTTCCTCGATAAAACGATATGAAGAGTTCGATAAATGTTCGATATAATGTTTATGCGCCAAAAGCGTAACGAAGCCGCGCAACTCATTTGAATCACGTCACACACAGAAAGTTTATCTGATCATGGTTCAAACTGCCACGTGGTGCGAGCTCATAGAGCAGATACGTTTCCTTGGTCACGTGAACACTAAGCAGCGCTGTGAGATCCAGTCAGTGTGAATTCAAGCCAAACAGGAGAAGCACTGTGTACAGTGACGAGCCAGTCAGAAGGCTTTTCAATCTGCACATTGCCATTATGTACCATGGATTTACTGTAGTAACACTCACTGCACCATGGTATTGTGGCAGAAAATGTGGGATATTCACATTTAATTTTATTACAAGAGTAATGGTATAACATTATAGTACGTATGTGTAGTTAAGGCAGCTATAGCATGTGTGCATTTATACTGAATAGTTTTAGACTAAAAAGGTGATATATGGGTGGTTTTAACTGTTTATCATGATTTAAATGTATGCTACTATGTGGGACCAATGCTAAATAAAATAACTTGGTCATAATAAAGTTTACCATATAAAACTGAGGTTGCTACATTTTTTACAGATGTTGTTACTGATTTTGATAATGAACAAAAATGTACCTTTGCATCCTATCATAAGCTGCTGTCAAATGTGCATTTCTAAGATACAAAAAGTGATGTTATTATTAATATTATGAGGCAACCCAAACCTGTTTCTTCTCATTCACTCATCAGAGCATGCAGAAACTAAGAAATATTTTTTTTTCTATTTAGATATTTATTTTGTTAAGGAAAATGAATGGTCTGGTTTCTACAACTTTCTCTTTGAAGCAAAAATCTGACTTTAAATTTGAAAGAAATAAAGATTTTACATTTATTGTGATAATTATCAATATCGACTGATATTAAAAAAAAATATCTTGATAATTTTTTGGTCCATATCGCCCAGCCCTATTTTATATGTATTTTGTCCATATAAATGCGTTATTCAGTGCTGTAATTTGACACAACCGGCTGAAGTTGTACATGCACTGTGGGCAGACCCGACTAATCGATAATAAGAATTGTTGTCGATTATTTTCTTTATCGATAATAACCGATTGTATCGATTAGTTGTTGCAGCCATACTCTCCACCCTCAATAACACGACGAGGTGCCCGTGAGCAAGGCACCGAACCCCCAACTGCTCCCCGGGCACCGCAGCATAAATGGCTGCCCACTGCTCCAGGTGTGTGTTCACTTCTGTGTGTGTGCACCTTGGATGGGTTTAATGCAGAGCTCAAATTCCGAGTATGGGCAACCAGACTTGGTCGTATGCCACGTCACTTTGTCACATAAATAACCTATTTAATGATAGTTTTTCATTAATATTAGTATTATTTGCATATATTATTTATTAATATTGTTTTTTTACCCCTCTATCTGCCTGGTCTTATGATCTAGCTTACCTATCTTTTGTCTTATAATATAATTGTCTATTAAGGTTTTACATAAAATCAACAACAACACTTAAAAAAAAAAATATTGATGTGAAATTGTAGCAGAACATTACAGTGTTCTAACAGCAGTTATTAGTAGAATACGTTAATGAATGACAGTGGACATTGAACATAAATAAATGTGTTATTAAAACAAAGGTTTTATAAAACAAAATGGATCGTAAAATAGTGTATTGAAGACCAAGATCCAGTTAAATATCTTCACAGTCCTCTATGATGCCTTTATGTTCATCATTATCTATAATTTGGTTTGATTGAATGGCAGTTTATCTCTGCAGATGATGAGTTTGTAGCATCTAAAATGCAAAATTGGGTTTAGATATACAATGTGTCTCCTTTCATTTGTTTATGTGAAAACAATTGTTTATAAAGGCCAAAAGTATAAGTAAGCACTTCACAATGTTAAAAGGAAAAAAGTAATATAAAGTCATGGGAAATGTATGTTTATGCATAAACCCTAGTAATAAACATATCTAACAAAATACAAACCCGATTCCAAAAAAGTTGGGACACTGTACAAATTGTGAATAAAAACAGAATGCAATGATGTGGAAGTTTCAAATTGCAATATTTTATTCAGAATACAACACAGATGACATATCAAATGTTTAAACTGAGAAAATGTATAATTTTAAGGGAAAAATAAGTTGATTTTAAATTTCATGGCATCAACACATCTCAAAAAAGTTGGGACAAGGCCATGTTTACTAGGGGTTGACCGATATGTGTTTTTCAGGGCCGATACCGATACCAATTATTACAGATCAAGTAGACCGATAACCGATATTTTGAACCGATATACGTGTCTGGTGTAAAAATGAAAATGAATGCCAAAATTAATAATAACAAGAGCTCTGACAAAAAAACGTTCTTTAAATGCTTTTAAACATGTCTTTAATTCTGAAAACTGTTGATAACAACAACATTAAATAAACAGTAATATTAATAATATTAATAATAACATAAGTACAGAGATCACCCAGAAGCATTCTGTAAACATTTTGTAAAACTTAAAGTAAACGTATTTAGCGTATTTTGTGATTATTCTCAACAAACGTTTTAATAATTGTTGTAGTTGTATTACGTATACAGTAATATATTCGGCTAAACCGAACTTATATTTTGACAGGTTGCCATGAGGACATTTTAAGTTTCTGTAGCCTATGTATATATGATATGACGATCGTTTTACTCAAATGAAACGGTCAAATGCTCATGAAGTGACTCTCCGAGCAGTTCTGGGGATGTTGTTCGTGTATTTATGTCCTCATTTAGTGAGACGGCAGATGCTGAAAACACCGCGAGCAGCACACGCTTCAGGATGTATGTGTGCAGTAAATGAAACCGCACGTCTGTTTCATTCATTAACAGAGATGCAGAACATGCAGGATTCATATTTAAATAGTGTTTTTGCAGCTTAATATTTATAGATACTAGTCCATAGCGCGAGTCGATTTAAGTGTACTGACCTACTTTTGATTAATTCATCCAAACTTCGACACATTCCATGACATTCCGAGTTATACGGTAAATTCCATTATATGACTGCATTCCGCGATTCCGCCCGCATTTTCCGCATCGCGGACATCATAGGTTATATTGAGGTGTTTTGCAACTTCAGCAACGTCTGCTGCTGCTTTACCTTTGAGAGACAACTGATGCGTGATCACTGACGCAGCTCCAGTTAGCAAGTGCTCTCGGTGTGAGACTGCCTTCAGTTTTCCGCATTGATTGGTCGGACTCGTGACTCTCTACATATCAGATGAGCGGTGGGCGTAGATTGCTCTCAGAGATTGAGAGATCGCCTCACTCTCACAGAGTGTTGAGCTCAGACAGGCTGCATCGAGCCAAATAGTGCATTTAAACATTAAATAGTTTCACCTGTATTATTTATTCACCAATAAATAATGTCACCTGTAAATAGTATGTTTGTTTGCATAAAAAAAAATAATAATAATAATAAAAAAAATTATCGGCAAATCTGTTTTTAAAATGGCCGATATCGATAATCGGTAAAATGCTTAATATCGGCGCCGATAATCGGTCGACCCCTAATGTTTACCACTGTGTGGCATCCCCTGTTCTTTTTATAACATTCTGCAAACGTCTGGGGACTGAGGAGACAAGTTGCTCAAGTTTAGGTATAGGAATGTTGTCCCATTCTTGTCTAATACAGGCTTCTAGTTGCTCAACTGTCTTAGGTCTTCTTTGTCGCATCTTCCTCTTTATGATGCGCCAAATGTTTTCTATGGGTGAAAGATCTGGACTGCAGGCTGGCCATTTCAGTACCCGGATCCTTCTTCTACGCAGCCATGATGTTGTAATTGATGCAGTATGTGGTCTGGCATTGTCATGTTGGAAAATGCAAGGTCTTCCCTGAAAGAGACGACGTCTGGATGGGAGCATATGTTGTTCTAGAATTTGGATATACCTTTCAGCATTGATGGTGCCTTTCCAGATGTGTAAGCTGCCCATGCCACACGCACTCATGCAACCCCATACCATCAGAGATGCAGGCTTCTGAACTGAGCGCTGATAACAACTTGGGTTGTCCTTGTCCTCTTTAGTCCGGATGACATGGCGTCCCAGTTTTCCAAAAAGAACTTCAAATTTTGATTTGTCTGACCACAGAACAGTTTTCCACTTTGCCACAGTCCATTTTAAATGAGCCTTGGCCCAGAGAAAACGCCTGCGCTTCTGGATCATGTTTAGATATGGCTTCTTTTTTGACCTATAGAGTTTTAGCCGGCAACGGCGAATGGCACGATGGATTGTGTTCACTGACAATGTTTTCTTGAAGTATTCCTGAGCCCATGTTGTGATTTCCATTACAGTAGCATTCCTGTATTTGATGCAGTGCTGTCTAAGGGCCCGAAGATCACGGTCATCCAGTATGGTTTTCCGGCCTTGACCCTTACGCACAGAGATTGTTCCAGATTCTCTGAATCTTTGGATGATATTATGCACTGTAGATGATGATAACTTCAAACTCTTTGCAATTTTTCTCTGAGAAACTCCTTTCTGATATTGCTCCACTATTTTTCGCCGCAGCATTGGGGGAATTGGTGATCCTCTTCCCATCTTGACTTCTGAGAGACTGCCACTCTGAGAGGCTCTTTTTATACCCAATCATGTTGCCAATTGACATAATAAGTTGCAAATTGGTCCTCCAGCTGTTCCTTATATGTACATTTAACTTTTCCGGCCTGTTATTGCTACCTGTCCCAACTTTTTTTGGAATGTGTAGCTCTCATGAAATCCAAAATGAGCCAATATTTGGCATGACATTTCAAAATGTCTCACTTTCAACATTTGATATGTTATCTATATTCTATTGTGAATAAAATATAAGTTTATGAGATTTGTAAATTATTGCATTCCTTTTTTATTCACAATTTGTACAGTGTCCCAACTTTTTTGGAATCGGGTTTGTAGATCATACATTCAATATCTTTGTTACTTAGTGAAGAAGAGAAGAATATCCTTAACTGAATAAAGCTGGTCACACGTACATGTTCTCTTATACTATATATATATATATATAAAAAAAAACAATTAGCATTTGAAAGATATAATGTATGGACATTTTATGAAATAAATGATTTACCTGTTGAAAGTGTTGACAGTCTGTGTAGTAGAGGGTGACACGGGAGTGAATTCTCAAACCTCTCCCGTCCCACTCCCACAAAAATTAAATCTCTTCCCGTCCCAATCCCATGAAAAAACTGGGGGGAAATCCCGTCCCGTTCCACTCCCTGAAGAATGACTCCCATTCCCTCCCACTCCCGTGTTGTATTTTTATTTTTTTGCCGAAATCTGTCAGTTACAGTAAAAATATAGTACAGATCACAGCGTGCCCACCTTATTAGTTGAATAAAAACCCAAAATGTAGTTTTTTGTTATTATATTGAACTGAAAGCCATCTTATGCACAGTGTTGCACAGATTACATTTCATGTAAATCATCCATGCTAACACACACGTCTTCTATTTGTTTTTTTATACATTTCACTCTCTATATGTAACGGATGTATGCCAGTAAGGGCTGTGTGTAAACCTCACTCCCCTGAACTCAAAAAGAGGCGTTCTAGCGGCTGTAACCTTTGGCATCCCTTGTTAGAGCGCCCGCCTGCTGCGCCAGAATCCCGGGTTCGAGACCCGCTCGGAGCAAGAAGGAGTTGTGGTGGTGTGGACCTGGGAGGGGGTGTTACATATAGATATATTTTTCAAAGACGGAGTTTCGAAGTTTCTCGCTCAAGTTCACATGAGACCTAAAGCGCATCCTGTTTGCTTAAAAGCGCAACGTTTCGTTGTTATTCTGAGTGCACACAAATAAACGTAGTCTTTACAGATTCGAAAGATGTATTAGGCTACTTTTATCTGTATGACCAAAAATGACGGAGATTTTAAGAGCAAGTGAGCGCACCCACTCTCCACACAAACACTTCAATAGCGCACATTTCTCTAGGTTAACATCATATTGAGCGGCCATGTACAGTTGCTACTACATACATCTTTCAGATGAAAAGCCATATTTGAGGTTGATGAATGATATGTGAGCGTTTGGATGTCCTGCCCGAGTGTATTGCCACATAGACCAGCCGTTAACAATCTGTCCATCACGGACTGCGTCATTCACTTAACCAGCCACACCAAAGCAAACAGGAGGAGAGCATAAAGAGACAGGGCTCCCGTGACCCGTGGGATTCCCGAAAAAATGTCAGCCTCTACTGTGTAGTTGGATGGCTGAGCTCCAGAAAATAAGTAAGGATGCATCTTAGAGTGTACCCTGGTAAGGGTTTCATATTAAAACAACAACAACAACAGCAGCATGTTGTGTGAATTGAGTATGTTTTTATTGACATGCAAAAGTGGCAGTGCTCAATGGTCATAACAACAGTTATTAGCTGAATACATTAATGAATGACAATTGACAACGAACAGGAATAAATACATAAAGAAGTAAAATCTTTATCTAACTAAGAAGTTAACATTTGTTAATTTTGATTGCTTCTATTGTCCTCATTTGTAAGTTGCTTTGGATGAAAGCGTATGCTAAATAAAACAATTTTAATATAATATAAATGTAAATAAAAAAACTAAATTGAAACTTTAAAATAAGCCCCAAATCAAATAAATAACACAAATTAAACAAATCCTTTGTGTAACCAGTCTTTGAACTGCGGCTCTGTAGTAGTAAATAGTAAATGCTGCTTCCTCCGAAAGCACATGATGGAGATTTACTGCTGATTACAGAATCTGCTTTACTGACAAAATGTGCATGGAAATCGCATTCAATTTAATTGTGCAGCCCTACATCGTAGGTGTATATGAATTTCTTCTTTCAGATGAATCATATCAGAGTTATACTAAAAATTGTCCTGGCTATTCCACACTTTATCATTGCAGTCGGCGGGTGTTGCTGTTCAACTGTCCACAAGTCATCAAATAAAGTGCGCGCATCCATAATAAAATGTGTCTCACATGGCATGAATAAAGGCATGAAAATTCATGCATTTTCATAAGCAAAATATCCATATTTCAAACGTAATAAACACTTCTCTCACTTCCGGTATCTGTCATACGCAGAAGGCATTCCGGAGGATGACGTATGGACGCATTTGATAGTTCAATCCTACCTTTAAATTAGAGTTTATCTGACAAAATGGGAGTTGGATCTTGTGTGCTTTTATAGGACTGCACGATTCTTGCTTAAATGTGAATCACGATTTTTCTCCATGGGAATTGAGATTACGATTCTCTTACAAGATTCTCATTTTTTTCCAAACAAAATGTATTGCATTCAAATACAAAAAAACAACAACATTCAGTATAATAAAGTGCTGGAGTAACAAAAAAATAGCCTCTTTTCTTTATTATAGACCCCTTAAAGTGAATAATTTAAAAGCTTTAAGGTGTTCAACATAAGAGAGTGTTGGTGTCAGGTGTCCAGCCTTCTGGTCAGAGCAGAGAACATGTCCAATAGCAGTTTGCTGTTCAAGGATCCTCTGGACCATAGCTTGTCGGGATCCCCATCTTGTTGGGCACTCTGTTTTAAGCTGGTGTTTAGGCAGGTTGAGCTCCTTTTGTGCAACAACAAGCTCCCTCCTTTGCTTCTAACTATGGCTGAAGTAGGCCACAAGCTTTTTGCAAAGACCCTCAGCATGGTCAATCCGTGAATCTTTCATTGCATTCTCTACAAATAAAAATTTGATTTGTCAACTCTGCAGTAAAATAATTTAACATTCCATACATTTTCTTGAATTAAATGTTAAAATAGGTATTCAAATTAAATATAATTGGACAAACATAAAGCAGGATCAACTTATTTTATGTGCTTAAACTTTAAAAATCTAAATTTTAAATAAAAGTAATTAGTTAAAAAGGCACAGATTAAAATGTAGAAACATACAATACAATCCTTAATGTGCATTTAAGCATCAGAGTAAAAAGTCCCATTTATACTTTTATTTTTTCTGGTTATGTCTGGTTAATGTATGTATCTATTAGGGCTGCACAATAAATCAAAATGATATCGCGATTAGGCAAATGCTGCAATTGTCAAGAGCATCTTGTCAGTGAACTGTGGCTCTGTGTCATAAATGCTGCTCTACCTGAAAGCAGGTGATGGAGATTTACTGCTGATTACAGAATCTGCTTTACTGGCAAAATGTGAATGACAATCACATTAGATCAGTAGTTCTCAAACCTCTCCATGAAGTACCCCTAGCACTGCACATTGTGTATGTCTCTTTATATCTGACACACCCACTTCAGGTCTTGCAGTCTCCACTAATGAGCTGATGTTCAATCAGGTGTGATAGATGTGGGAGACATACAAAATGTGCAGGGCTGGGGATGCTCCAGAACAGGTTTGAGAACCACTGCATTAGATTAATTGTGCAGCCCTAAATAGTACCTTATGTGTTCTTATGTTTTCTGTCATATGTCAATTATTTAATAATAAAAGAAAATAAAAACCTAAGGAAGGACACATTTTTCTGATTTAAATGAAAATAAGAAAATGTTACTGGGTGTTTAATGCACAGCTCACCTATAGCTAGATGTAGCCATGGCCAAAACATTGAAGCCTTGTGCAGTTGTTCAGGGAGGCTGCTTCTACAATGTTTGCTCCACTGTCTGTGGTGATGCACACCATTTTTTCCTCCTCCAAACTCCAGGAGTTGAGACTCTCCTTTGGTCCTTTTGCCAATTCCTCGCCAGTGTGATCAGCAGGGAAGAAAGCAGTCTGTAGACAGCGGCTTTTCACATTAAAGTCACTTGTTATGAAATGCACTGTCAAGCTTTAATACAGCTCCATGGTTCGGCTTGAACATAGGTCTGCTGTTGCTGCGAAGTTCTGCATATTTTGCAGTTCTTCCTCGACTGTCATTCGACACTGGGTGTATAGACCTGGCAGTGCAATGGATGAAAAACAGTTGCGACAGGGCAAAGAGTAGTGCTTGTCTAAAATCTTTATCATTGCCTTAAATCCCTCGTTTTCAACGGTGTTGATTGGAGCCATGTCTTTAGCTAAATTATACGCGTTTGTTATCTCTTTGTGCCGCTGGGAACTTGGAGGGTATGGCGATGCTCTGTACAACGTCTGAGGTGTGGTTCCCTTGTCTTTCATGGCTAACTCATACTGTATTTTGTGGTGAGGTTTGAGGTGATTGTAGAGATAAGTGGTGTTACCTTGCGGAAGAGTCCTACAAATTAGGACTCTTTGCGCATCGTCTTGAGATTTAAATACAAAAAAGTCCATACGGTGGAATGTGCTCCTTTTTTCTATACCCATATTGTTACATCCTCACTCTCACCGTCGCCACCAGGATTTTCCACACTGGGGTTCATTTTTTTCTCTCTCTTACCACTACAAATCCACCAAGTAAACTGACTCAGTTTAGGTCTGCCGCCTTGTTACACGTCACGTGAGTGACAGCGGAACGTGGCCAATGAAGGAGAGGAGAGAAGTGATCGAGATGTATGATTGATTGGAGAATTAATAGTGTTTTGTTATTGTGTGAGTGTGACAAATAATGCGTGAATGTAGCAATACACGGAAAAGAGATCGCATTTATGTATTTATGTTTTTTCTTCGATTAATCGTGCAGCCCTAGTGCTTTATTTAACATACTTCTCCAGAAAGTTTAAGATGTGTTCTTAGGAAGTAAACCTAGGGCAGGAGTTGGCAACCCGCGGCTCCCGACCCGCATGCGGCACTTTCATCCCTCTCCGGTGGCTCCCTGTAGTGTCAGTGTACAATACGAGGGGGAGGTGTCCCCCCGACTTTTAATACAACCTAAACTCTTCCCCTGCACTTTTTCTCGGTCAAGTGTGTTAAAGTAGAGGGTTGTAAGGGACAATGTGAAATAAATCTAGATTGAAATTAAAAGAGAAAAGATAGTCACGTCATTTTGGATACGTTTTATTCGTATGCAAAACGATGTGAATATCACGGAGCACTGAACACTCTCACGAGCTGTATGTTTCATTCATTCTCAAAGCCAGAGGGCGCTCTCGCGCAGAAAGTCCAAAACGCACTCATATTAGAAGTAACAGTAACTTTTGACAGGCATCCCGCTATCGCTGTAGCTAAGCTGAATAACAAGCATAAAACTTAACTGATGAAACGTGAAGACGATATGGTTTGTGTGTTTTTCAAGTCTTCTCCAGGTAATACATATGAATGATACAGTGGTAATTAACGGCCTTAATTACAGTACAGAAGCTATAAAATATGTGACCCTGGACCACAAAACCAGTCTTAAGTGTCAGTTTTTCGAAATTGAGATGTATACTTCATTTGAAAGCTGAACAAATAAGCTTTCCATTGATGTGTGGTTTGTTAGTATCGGACAATATTTGGCTGACATACAACTATTTGAAAATGTGAAAAAATCTAAATCGCTTTTAAAGTTGTCCAAATAAAGTTCTTGGCAATGCATATTACTAATCAAAAATTAAATTTTGATATATTTACTGTACAAAATAGAAAATATCTTCATGGAAAAAAATGATAATTTTGACCCATACAATGTTTTTTTGGCTATTGCTACAAATATACCTGTACTTAGGGCTGTGACGGTGGCCGTGACAACCGCGTCACCGGCGGTGGTCGGTTGCCACCGCGGTTGTGTTTTGCCACCGGCGGTAGTGCACGTGACGTCACACACTCTATAACAAGCATAATACAAAGTTTTGTAAACAAGTGTAATAATAGTAACAGTTGCAAATAGTTTTATTTAGACTATAAATCTGCTAATTCAAAAATTACCTCAAACGCCATACAGGGCGATTCCTTTAGATTGGGCGGTTTGAGCGCAAGAAATTACTGTTTATTCTGCATTCAGCATACTTATTTCGTGATGAGCGATGGACCTTGTTGGGAAACCAAATACTAAATCGCTGATCTGGAATCATCTCCATTCATGTCACCCATCCGCATTTGTACAAGTGTCTTCAAGTTCACGTCATCGCAAACGCCCGGATGATCAGGTGTGTATTGGTGAGGATTTCTCCAAATTGGCCAAATACGAATAAGACTGCGGTAAATGGAAGATGTTAACAAGAAATGTGGCAACATACGGCGCGATTCCTATTCCACAGAGAGCACGTGCAGCAGACGAGGAGTTAACGCACCCGCTTGCTTGGTGGCAGAACAGTGAACCGTGTCTAAACCGGATGCCGCGTCGCAACACAACAGGTTGAGTTTGTCCACAGGACATTTTAACTTTGTTTCAGTTCATCATAAATAGGACGAGACAGTTTACTGCGACCGATTTGTCGTGTTGTATTGCGCATCTGGTGTTGACAGCATCACTGATTATAACGGGTTCTCGCCGTGCCGCTCGCGTGAGGTAGACCGGGTGTATTTAACTTTCTCATTTAAGGCTACTTTCCTATTTAACTGTATTTATTTATTTGATATTTATTTTAGTGTTTTGCAGGCTGAGTGTTCACTGACGTAAGTGCTAAAATAAACACGTATGTTTGTTAATAGATGATTGAGCCTCATTTATTTATTTTTGCATTTCAGAATTATATATATATATATATATATATATATATATATATCACAACACCGCGCCACCTGCGGTAGTTGGTCCATTACCACCGCGGTGGTAAAAATCTGCCACCGTCACAGCCCTACCTGTACGACTTATTATTGTTTTGTGCTCCAGGTCACATATATGTTCTGCCTTTATTCTGTGATACAAATGGAAAAAGTGTTTGTAGTATGTATACTGATTGTAATTGTACAATCATAACCATAAAATTGTCATAAGTAGAATATTTATCAAAAATATTATTGAAGACAAATTATTGGTTATTGTCCAGCAGTATATTTTATTTCTTAGCCAAGTAATATTTTGTCAATAATGCATACATAAATATTATAATGCTTATTATTATTATTATTACTCTTTTGACGTTGAAGGTTGCAGACCCCTGACCTAGGGGTATAATTGATGTATCTTCGTCATCATGCATACTCGTGCTACACCACACACAGTACAAATGCTTGATTCTCACATAATTATCGGAGCAGCCTCACAGTTTTTTGGGACCGGATTCGGAAGTGCTATTTCCAAGAAACAACGATCTTTGCCATATCTGCGATTTACTGTACAAGAAAATTGCTTTATTGTTTAGGGGAAAATGCTTTTCATAGCATTTTGAGAGTCGATCTCCTGTATAAAAAATGGATCTGAAGTTTATACTGTAGCATTAGGCCCAGCATAAATAATCCAATTTGCAGAGCTTTTTGTAAGATGGTAGAAATGTATGCCCTATGACAAATTATTTAAGCTCCTATTTAAATGCTCTCAATGTTACATTGTCGATAAAATAATAATCAGAACTCACTTTTTTCTTGGGTTTTGCTCTGATTTGATTCATGGTAGAATAGAGAATGAATGTGGATAATACAGCAGTGTTTTTTTGTTAACTAAGGGCAAATGCAGCTAAAACATTTTAAGGCATTTGATATCACAGCAAGGCTAAATGCAGCTCAATGAAGGTTACCCCTGCCCACAAGTATGAAGTCAGATGTAATGGCAGACTATTACTAAAACACGGATTTCTTAGTGAAAGGCTGAAAATCTGCTTGAGATTTGCTTTTTAGAAGTAACCTTTACAGCCTTTATAAAGACCAGTTTTAGAATATGGTTTACCAAGACGAATTTAAATGATCCATTATAATGACTCTATTAAGGCATTCATTAATGAATCAAAATAAGTTCAGTGCCTCATAATCATGGTAATTATCTGAAAATGGTTAAGGTAGGTAACTGAAAAGAAAAAACTATTTCCATATTGATAAAGTGGCATCTGCCACCCGCAACAAGTAATCTGACTATTTAGAAAACTGGAAATATATTAAATGTAATGTAAATTATTGATATTTATTCAAGCTGTTGAAAAAAAATGTGAATTGAAATTCGTACACTGATGCCCAGCAGTTCACAGCAGTTTTTTTTTGCTCAAGATATTTTCACTTGTTATATTTCAAACAGGTTAAATGTGCCATAGAATGCATTGATACAATATTTTAAATTGTTCTCTGATATCTACATAGACGGCATGTGGCTTAGGTAAGGGCAAAAATCTCCATAAACGGTATTACATGTGCATTTTCAACCCTAGAATTTCTCCCTAGAGTGAAATGGTCTGTTATTGGCTTATTTGGAAGGGTCATGAATAATAATGTTAAGCTCTGCTCTGATTAGCTGTTTTACAGTGCGATTCATTTCTTACACAGCAGGAAGGAAACTCAGGGAGGAAAATATATATTTAAATACTTTCACTCGCAGTTATATTGTTGGGTAATTATACTGTATATAAATTGCTGTCATCAGGGAGCCGCTATTAATATACCAGATACTGAAACTGCTTTCAAATGCACAATTGCTTTTACTTTAGCTTTCGAGATTCGCGATCGCGCATACTCTGTTTATACTATGGAGTATACTATGGAGCGGCAGTACTTACCACACATTTTACAATATCAGATGCTTATCAGTGGTGCTCAGGATCTGTAAATAATTTGCCATCATCCTCAGTCATCTCTCCTTACTCTGTTTATGTGGTAAGTGAAATCTTATGTAACAGGCTACCGCTAGCAAAAAGCTAATTGTGTCCCTTTAGTGGCTCGTGTTATTTTATTAGAACACGTTATTTGCTTTCCGTGCCTTTCTGAATACAGACACCAACCCATCCCTGCACTTCACATCCCCTGCACAGCCTGGAACATTACACTTATTTCCATGATCTGCCATTTCCGCTGTTGTCCTCTCTTGTTTCTTCACAATACCTGCAGAACTTCTGATGATTCAGCTGGCGGCTGGCCTAGAACATGGGCGGGTATATGCAAATGTTGGGTGTGTACTATTTGCGATCCTGACTGTTACATCACAGTCGGTGTTATGTTCTGATTCGACTATTTTTCAGTGGTCTTTTTTATTCACGAGATTTACATAAGGAGGAGGAAACAATGGTGTTTGAGGCTCACGGTATGTCAATTCCATGTACAGAACTCTTACTATTCAACTGCAAAGGTAAATAAAGTTTTCCATTCTATGTCACCTTTAAAGAAAGGATTCTCAACCAACTCAAAATCAAAGGTTTTTCTTTCTTGAAGAAAAGGTGCAACATTCACTTGTAATAAAATAACTTAAACCTTATTGGGTAATTCTTAAAAATGAAATAGATCTGTAACATCTGTAACACTTGTGGTGTTTTGTTTTCTTTAAGAATTTGCGTGGTTGCTAACAGGTGACTAAAGGCCTACAAAGGTTGAGGTCATTAAAGGTCATTGCGCCAAACAGGATAACTCATCTTCTCACTTTTACAGCTTTGTATTTACGCTCTCTTGCAAACTATTTGAATCGAATCTTTAAGCCTTGTATATAAAAAAAGAGAGAAAATAGTTGTCTGAAGCTTAGTGGTGTGGATAGTCATGAAACTTTAGCTTTTTACATCTTGCAATTGTATTTAATCTTCAAAGTTCATGAAAATTGTTCATTTGAAAAGAGCTTGATGAACAAATAATTTGTGTTCCATTTAACTGTGATAAAATCGCTGTAACAAAAAGCCGCTCAAGCTCTGAATGAAGAGAATTTAGACTTTGAGCTATGCAGGTTGTTCTATAAGATTGCGTTATGTGAGATGCATACAAATTATATGCTGAGAATCTAAAATATTCATGGTGGGGTGGGTTTACCACATTATTTAGTGACAGCAGGAAGGGTATTCTGTTAAATACTTCCATAAAGTGCATTTACTCTAAATCCATGTGTGTTTTATTCTAAAAGAATGGGAGTAGAGGAAAAGCTCATATTTCTTGTTTTGTTATTATAGTTTCATTATCAATGTATCAGTCCTTCAAAGCACCAAAGAGTTGAATAGCCTATAAAAACACAACAAATGATAGACCTTGATGGAAATTTTCAACTTAAGCTATGTATAATCTTTTTTTTTACTATGTAATATATAATTATTTATGGTTATTTTATGTTTTCTCAATACGTGATTCATATGTATTTCTCTTGGTTGATCCACGCGTATGGTTGTTGTCTATGGCTAAATGTCTGGTGCATATGACACTAGGGCTGCACAATTTTTTGGGGGGGGATTCTAATTGCAATGTTTCTGGTTAAAATTGCGGTTTAAAATGTGATTATAAAAAACGTCTCGGTTACGTATGTAACCCTCGTTCCCTGAAGGAGGGAACGGAGACGTCACGTCGGAGGACCGACGAATTGGGATATCGCTTAGAGAGACCAATCCACTTCGAGTGTAAACTAAACGAGCCAATGCACATTGGCATGCGATTATTGCATCCAGCTGCCGCTGATCACAGCGTGAGCATAAATAGGCAGCAGGTGCAGCGCATATTCAGGTTTTCGCTGAGGAGCCGAGCCGGGGACCGGCCGCTCAGCGGTGGTACAGGAGCCGTGGCGACGGGACGTGACGTCTCCGTTCCCTCCTTCAGGGAACGAGGGTTACATACGTAACCGAGACGTTCCCTATCAGTCGGTCACTCTCGACGTCACGTCGGAGGACCGACGAATTGGGATCCCTACCAAAAGGCCACGGATACTGCCCCTTCCAGTGTCCCGTGGAGGCCTCCTGTGCCGTTATTTTCTGGCGCAGGTTAGGGCCCCCATAGGAAGATCCGTTACTGTTGCTATGGCACTACCCACTCAGTAGGACTGGATAACACTGGGAAAACATACCCGTTCAGCTCAGAACAGAGACGCTGCGGAAGCCCTTACCTTCCCGAGGGAGGTTCAGAGGCAGTTACACATATGGACAATAGTCAGATGCATATGGAAGATTGGAGGTGATTGTAACCTCTTGGAGTAGCAGGAAGTCTGCCGGGAAACACGGGCTCTAAGGCTAACCGTGGAAATACACATATGGGATCCGAACGGTCTCTACATATGGAACCCAGCCCTCTACCGGTTCTCAAGGATTCATCGAGTGAGGGCCTGGCGCCGGACGCTCCGCCACGTCCAGCTGCCGAGGGGATGGAGGAGCTCGACAGGGTCTACAGTGGACTCTCTGGAGCAGTTTTTAGCAAGCCGACCCGAAACCGGGGCCCCTCAGTGCTTCTACCCGTTTGAGGTGAGAACACAGGAGGAAAACGGTTCCACACGAAGGCTATAGAATCTAGCGAATGTGTTAGGGGTCGCCCAGCCCGCAGCTCTACAATATCTGTCAGTGAGGCGCCACGAGCTAGCGCCCAGGAGGACGCTACACTTCTCGTAGAGTGAGCTCTCAACCTGAACGGGCAAGGCACACCCTGTGCCTGATAAGCCAGGATGATGGCATCCACTATCCAGTGGGCCATCCTCTGCTTGGAGACGGCATTCCCTTTCTGCCGGCCTCCGTGACAGACAAGAGCTGGTCTGAGGTCCTGAAGCTTTGCGTCCTGTCAACGTAATGTCTTAATGCTCGGACGGGACAAAGCAAAGCCAGGGCTGGGTCTGCCTCCTCCGGGGGCAGCGCTTGCAGGCTCACCACTTGGTCTCTAAATGGAGTAGTGGGAACCTTGGGCACATAGCCGGGCCGGGGCCTCAGGATTATCTGGGAATCCGCCGGTCCAAACTGTAGGCACGAATCGTCGACCGAAAATGCGTGCAGGTCCCCAACCCTCTTGATGGAGGCCAGTGCAAGCAGGAGCAGAGTTTTCATTGAAAGAAACTTGGGCTCGACTGTCTGCAAGGGCTCAAACGGGCCTTGTTGTAGTGCTCTAAGCACTAAGGACAGGTCCCAAGAGGGTATAGAGGGGGGGCGTGGAGGATTCAGCCTTCTAGCCCCCCTAAGGAACCTGACGACCCAGTCATGCTTCCCCACCGACTTCCCTTCCACAGGGTCGTGGTTGGCAGCAATCGCGGCCACGTAGACCTTGAGGGTGGAGGGAGACAGCCTTCGCTCCAACCCTTGCTGCAAGAAGGATAGCACGACTCTGATCGGGCATCTCCGGGGGTCTTCTCTGTGAGAAGAGCACCATTCGACGAACAGGTTCCACTTCAAGGCGTAAGCATGTCTCGTAGACGGTGTTCTCGCCGAAGTGATGGTGTCAACTACCTCTTGGGGTAGGTCACCTAGAACCTCCGCGTCCCGTCTAGGGACCAGACCTGAAGTTTCCAGAGGTCTGGACGCGGGTGCCATAAGGTGCCCCGTCTCTGAGTCAGTAGATCCTTCCTCAGAGGAATCTGCCAGGGAGGGGCTGTCACGAGGAGCATCAGCTCTGGGAACCAAGTCCTGGTAGGCCAGTATGGTGCCACGAGCAGGATCTGCTCCTCTTCCTCTCTGACCTTTGCACAGAGTCTGTGCGAGAAGGCTCACTGGGGGAAATGCATATTTGCGAAGGCCCCGCGGCCAGCTGTGTGCCAGTGCGTCCGTGCCGAGTGTTCCATCGGTCAGGGAGTAGAACAACTGGCAATGCGACGTCTCTAGGGACGCGAACAGGTCTACCTGTGCGAGTCCAAAACGTCGCCAAATCAGCTGGACCGTCTGGGGATGGAGTCTCCATTCTCCGGGGAGCGCAGCTCGTGACAGCTCGTTGGCTGTCCGGTTGAGCAAGCCCGGAATATGAATGGCGCGAAGCGACCTCAGATGCTTCCGACTCCAGAGGAGGAGGTGGCGGGCGAGTTGTGACATGCGACGGGAGCGTAGACCACCTTGTCGGTTGATGTACGCAACGGTCGCCGTGTTGTCCGTACGGACTAGTACATGCTCGCCTCGTAAGCGTCTCTTAAGACGGTTCAAGGCCAGGTGTACTGCCAGCAACTCTAGGCAGTTGATGTGCCAGTGCAGTTGGGGACCCGTCCAAACCCCTGACACCGCATGCCCGTTGAACGTGGCCCCCCAGCCCTTGGCGGAGGCGTCTGTGTAAACCACAGCGTGCCTGGAGACCTGTTCCAGGGGCACTCCTGCCCGAAGGAATGAAAGGTCTGACCAGGGGTGAAGGTTTGGCGGCAGGCTGGAGTGACTTGGACCCTCAGCGTGCCGCTCTGCCACGCCCACCTCGGGACTCGGCCATGGAGCCAGTGTTGAAGCGGTCTCATATGGAGCAGCCCCAGCGGCGTGACCGCCGCCGCAGCCGCCATATGCCCCAGGAGCCTCTGAAACTGTTTCAGTGGTGCCGCGTCCTGTTCTTGAATGTATTCAAGCAGTTCAACACCGACTGAGCGCGTTCCTGCGTGAGGCGCGCTGTCTGAATGACCGAATCCAAACTCCATACCGAGAAAAGAGATCCTCTGCATCGGCAAGAGTTTGCTCTTTTCCCAGTTGACCCGAAGGCCCAACTGGCTGAGGTGCGAGAGCACCAATCCCTGTGTTCGCATAACTGATCCTGAGACTGAGCCAGTATGAGCCAGTCGTCGAGGTAGTTTGAGAATGCGCACGCCCTGATCTCTCAAGGGAACAAGGGCTGCCTCCGCTACTTTCGTGAAGACACGGGGCGATAGGGACAGCCCGAAGGGCAGGACCTGTACTGATATGCTCGTCCTTCGAACGCAAACCGCAGGAATGGCCTGTGGCACGGAAGGATCGACACATGGAAGTACGGGTCTTCAGGTCAATGCTGCAGACCGAACTTGGGGACGGATGCATCCGAAGACGCGGTTCTGCATGAGCATCTTGAGCATCAAGATGCGCAGACCCAAGATTGGTCGTAACCCACCGCTTTTCTTGGGCACAATGAAGTAAGGGCTGAAAAACCCTGCCTTCATATCGGCTGGAGGGACCGGTACCATCACGTCCTTCGCCAGTAGGACAGAGATTCCTCTCACAAGTCATGGGCATCGGCTGCCTTCACTGCTGTGAGGTGGATGCCCCTGAACTTGGGAGGACACCGGGCGAACTGAATCGCATAGCCGAGTCAGATGGTCCTCAGGAGCCAGCGAGACGGCTGGGCAGCTCCCGGCACCCAGACACCGTACAAGCGGGACCCTCGGGACCACCGACGTACCCGCAGTAGGGCAGCGAGGTGGAATGCAGGGACCTGGCCCGTGGCGGACCGTGGAGGGGTCTGAGTGTGCGATGCACGTTTACCTGCTTCCATAATTTGGCAGAGGGTGCGTGAGTAGCCTTTGATGACGCTCTCGAACCGCCCACTGCTGCCTGCTGGCGAGAGGGAGGATGAGTGTGGTTCGAAGTTGATTCGTCCATGACTCTCCAAGCCCTCTTGGGACCCAGAGACAGAAACAACTGCTTCCTGTCGAGATTTTTGAAAAAAAAAAACAGATTATCCACCCGGCCCTCCTCCGGGGGAGGGAGAGATGCACTTACCCTCTCCCGAAGCAGTTCCCTCTCTCTGGGTCGCCCGTCCCGAGGCCTCTTGCTCCTCTGCTTACCGCCAGTAGACGGGGGCCAGGACGGGCGGGGCGGCCTGCCTACACCTAGCTCTACGGCACCGCTTTTGGAGGCTGCTGCGGATGCGGTGCGGGAGCAGGGGTGGATGCAGGGGGCCGCCCTCGGCGACGAGCAGGCTGGGCGCTGCAACCGGCGGACGGGTGGAGGCAGCAGCTGCCCGCCGAGGCAGGAAGTGTTAGATCGCCTCAGTCTGCTCCCGTGCAGCCGGGAACTGCTGGGCCAGGTTACCGGCTGCGTCGCCGAAGAGGCCAGTCTGGGATACAGGAACCTTGAGGAACCGACTTTGTCGGCGTCCCTATGTCAACCAGACACAGCCAGAGGTGGCGCTCCTGGACCACAAGTGTGGACATCGCACGACCCAGAGACCGTGCCATAACCTTCGTCGCTCGTGGCGCGAGGTCAGGTGCGGTACGGAGCTCTTCTCAGAACTTCCGGATCGTAACCACCCCCGTGCATGTCCCTCAGTGCTTTTAGCCTGAAAAGAACCTGCAGTAACGCCGTAGCATTAGGTGGAGGCAGCCTCTCCACAGGCCACATAAGCCTCGCCGGATGAGACCAGACGAGTACCTACAGGCCCGGAAGAGGAGGCACGGTTTGCCCTGCCGGGTGGAGACAGTATAGGGACACACTTGCATCGCAACTGACCGCTCCACCGGGGGGACCCCCGTAACCCCTAGCTGCACCACTGAGGGTGGTGAGGGAGGAGGAGTTAGCAGGTCGGTTTCTGGCAGTAAAAGGTGCCGTCCACGACCTGTAAGCCCCTCATGCACGTCCGGGAGAGAGGCACCCGGGGCAGGGCGCTGAGAACCAGCACACGCTACCCCGAGAAACCAGTCGTCCAACCTCGAGGGTTCGGGACACGGTGGCTTTCTCCACTCGAGCCCTACCCTTCCGGTGGCCCGGGAAAGCATAGCCGTCACTTCCAGATCCGACTCAGGCATTGCTACCGCCGGAGCGGCAACGCAGCCGATGCAGCGATCGACATCTGGTCGTTGGGAGGAGCACCAAGGATACTGCTGGTACGCTCTTTTTAGAGGGCCCAGCACGTTCCATTGGCAGCTCAACTGGTTGCGGAGCGCAAGAGGAGCGATGGTCCCCTGAGGGTTTGCCACCACTGTAGTCCTCAGACCAGCCGTGCTACCGCCTGAAGTAGACCTCGCCTGTCTGCAGCCAGGACGAGAACTAGATCGAGACGGAGGCAACAGCTCCGCCCCTTTGTCGAGGTAACGGAGCCTGGACGCAACTCCGAGATGAGCATCCACAGTGAGAAGATGACTCATCCACGAACGCCACCTCAGCGTGCTGCCCCAGGCACGTGAGGCAGCGCACGTGACCATTCACCCAGCGCCAGGCAACGACCGCATCCAGAAACGCACGGGTGACACGTTGTCTGAAGCAAAACCCAACTCGTCTTTATAAAGACGCAACGTCAAGTTTGCCAGATTCAACATCGTCTTTAAAAAGACGCACCCGTGAATGCTCTTTTAGGGAAAAAACTCTTTTAGCATGCTGAAGCAAACAGGGGAGATGGTCATTTGCAACACAAACAGGGGGTAGTGCAGCCTGATGTGTGCAGTCCACTCGACATGGGAAGAACCACCACCGCTGTAGGGCCGTACCACCAGCACGAGAGTCTTCCGAAGAGCGTGCTCAACTCGTTGAATTCACTCGTTCAGCAGAAGTCAGGAGCAGAACGATGTAACCGCTCGGCTCCGAAGCGAAAAGCTGAATATGCGCTGCACCTGCTGCCTATTTATGCTCACGCTGTGATCAGCGGCAGCTGGATGCAATAATCGCATGCCAATGTGCATTGGCTCGTTTAGTTTACACTCGAAGTGGATTGGTCTCTCTAAGCGATATCCCAATTCGTCGGTCCTCCGACGTGACGTCGAGAGTGACCGACTGATAGGGAACTAATAATATTTTACAGAAAACTATTGTTTTACAAAAAACTGCAAGGTTATTTGTTAACATGCAGGCAGCCTATTGTACATCATATTATACTGTCATGATACAAATCTTTGACAGTAATTTCTTTCTTTTAATTTTTATAAATCGGGAGTTATGCAAAATCAAAAAGTACATGTCTCTAATATGAATTATGAGTCTTTAATTCATCAGTTGTGGGTGGGGGGGGACAACTTCTTCTCACTTATGTACCCTGCAGAAAAACATGGATTATCATAGGTTTGCTTCAAATTTCTTTAGAGAGCAGCATTATTTTTCCTATTTAAATTTGGGAGGATGTTTTGGCTTGTGCTGCTTTTTCAGATGTAAGTTATAAGCGACTCAAACTCACAGCGCTAGCAGAGACATGAGCAGCATTTACTGCTGAAACTGTGCCTATGTTTATTTTATAAAAAATTGCAGCCTTTGCAATTTAATAATCACATCAAGCCAAATTTTCTCAATTTCGGTTTGATTTTGATTAACCATTCAGCCCTATATGTCACACACATTTTAACACTTTAAGAGTTTCAAAGTCGTCATCTAATTGAT